>JAANDH010000734.1:0-147669 GCA_011799765.1 Nymphaea thermarum
TGAAGATCAAGTTGCCGATGTGTTGACAAAATCTTTATGTACATCTCAATTTGAGAAAAATGTTAGCAAGCTTGGCATGTTTGACATGTATGCCAAGCTTGAGGGGGAGTGTTGAAATATGTTGTATTGGGACCGGATCCATATCTGGATCCGGATCCCTTGGGTGCGGGTACCGAGGACGGCTCGGTACCCTAGGCGGGTTCTCCCCTCTCTCCTTTATATTCTCACTTATGTGTAATTGTTGAATTAAGTGAATAAGAATTTTCTCTCTCCTAGGGTTGCGGTGTGCCCCTAGGTTAGAGCTTCCCCGTGGTTTTTTCCTCGTTCTGAGGTTTTTCCACGTACATCGTGTGTTCGTTCCTTGGTCTATTCTTGTGGTTTGTGTTTCTACAATAGCCAAAGGTTGGTCTCTATCGGTTCAACCATTCTGGACCCCATATAGAAAAGAGCATGCTCGACACTGAACATACGAGGTTGTGAGCAACAGAGCCAGGGAACTATCCAGGGCCATGGATTATTGAAAAATTAAATTTTACTATATAATGTTCATAAAAATTTTACTTTGGCTCGAGTAACAATTTTAAAAATTATATATTGCCCCCTATAAAAGCATCCTGGCTCTACCACTGATGGGCAGGGGGCAAGTCGAAAGCTCGAAAGTAACAATTTACTTTGGCTCATTTGAAACTAAAACAATAATGTCTTTAGGAATACAACAACAATGTCTTCCACTATCAAGTACTACATTGCCCTCATGCCGGATGTGGTTGTTATTAAAAAGGCGTAAATGCCCTTGAATTATAGAGGCATAAACGGTCTATGCATCATTATAAAGATGCAAATGCCCTCCATTAAAGATAAAAAAAATCCTTGGTTCAATGTGAACCCTTAAACGGCAAAATCCCACGTGAAACCATCATTAGTAGATGCCTCAGGTTTTGACTAAAGAAAAAAAAATCTATTTTATTGATTCGAGAAACTTGACTCAGATATTGAATTATGAAGCCACAAAATTGGGGCTATTTCTGCCATCTATTTTTTGCAACATACGTACATAAAACTAGTTGGACAACAAATGAAAAAAAAAATCTCGAAAAATATATAGTTGTCAGTATTCTTCTATTGTTAGAATAGGCATAGTTTCTTGACTTCTTTGTTCACAGCAACAACAAAGGCTTTGATTGGTTCTCTTTGGCTTCCATCTTTCATAGCATTTGCTGCTGCAACCTGTACTCTTTCTAGTTTTTTACTTGATCCTTTAAAATTTGGTGGATATCCATTTAGTTTGAAGCACCTTTTATGGGTATGCTCTTGCATTTGGCAATAAGTGCATGCTATTTTCTTAACATTTCTATAGAGCATTCTCGGATTCTTCTAATATGAACTTTGAATAACAAAACTGAATGGCTGCACCAAGGGATGAAGTTGTGCCTCCTTGTGTTTTTCTTCTTGAAGGACAAACACATAAACCTTGGTTACCAAGAGAAGTAGCTCAATCAACAAGATTTGGCCTCCTAATTGTGTTGCATATTCATTAAGGACCATGAGGAACTTGGTAACATGTTCCACTTTCCTCTTGCTGTTTCTTGGAAATAATTTTCATCGCTCGACAAGAACATACTGGTAAAAGATCATATAAGGCAATCGCATCCCAGAAAGCCTTCAACTTAGTGTATTAAGTGGGACTGACATAGATTCCTGCATCAATCTAGCAATCATTTTTTTTATTTGAAATTTTCTTGGTGCAGGGCTTTGTGAAAATTTGTCACATAAATCAATCCAGACTTCCCATGCAGGATACAAGAATAATAATATTGTCAGTAGTTTCTCAAGACAACGAGTTGATTACGATGAAAGTTAATGCAAAGGAATGTGCAGCTGTCTTTATGAAGAAGTTGAAGCGTCCAACTTTTGGGTTCCCCAACAACTCCATCGTGCACATGACAAGTTTTGTGTGTGTCATGTATATAGATAACCCTTTGGGTGGGTTAAAAGTGTGTGAGAGAGGCATTCAGTGTGCTCAAAATTTTATTGCCGTGTGTGTTCAGATTTCTGTTGCCTTCTGTCATGCCTTGTGACCCCTTGTAGAAACAAGTGGTGGATTAGTGTGTTCTATTGTTCTTGTGCTATATTTTTGTGTCATTCACAGGAGCACAAGAAGAGGATGTGCAGGCAGGTCATTCCTTAAGCAAACAGATTATCCATGACCAGACCATGCTATTGCACATATACCACAAGATCTATTTTGTAGAGAATTCAATAGGTTGAAAACGTGTTCCATTGATAAAGCTAATTTGTTTTTGGTGGAAAGAGCCATTGTCATTGCTCTGCTTCAAGTAACATAGTTGTCTTATGTCAATTTATGAGAGGCCAGAATCATCCTATGATTATCTGAGTGGTGATGGTAGAAAGGATTTGTGAACTCAGCAACAAGATCGGAGGAAGTGTATGATCCATTTGATCCTCTATTTGGTTCATTGTTGACAGGTTGAGAAGTATTGCTTGAAGCCATGATTACCTCTCTAATACCATGCACAAATCAAAGCTATAAAGATGGATGAACTTGCAATTTACCTTAGTAGAAGTCATTACAAATGCTCAAGTAGAAATGAGCATTTAAGATGCAAAGGGATGAAGAGCAGAGCAAGGCATAGAGACAAACAAAGTACCACACACTTTGATGATGGGAGAATGGAACAAGTCTTTTATTCATTAGCACCATGTTTATACTTAGAACAAGATATTTTCTTATTGTCTTGATTTACAATAAAAGAATAAGCAATTAGTGATCAGTAGGATCAATCTGACTATGGTGGGACCATAGAATTGTAACAGCTTCTATTACACAATGCATAATTTTTGAAGTAATTAATTAATTGAAGCATTGATTCTTTTAAAAGTATCCTTTATGCACTTTCTACGGCTTGAATGACTAGAGATATGAATTTGAATCTCCTTAACAACTACTGCATCATACAACGGTATTGGAATGGAGATCCCCACCTGATTGGTGAATAGCCAGTCTAGAGACTCCTCTGATGATCTTGCTTAGAAGGCTGAAGGGTCCACGCATCATCCATTGTGGAAACTCTAACAAGGGTAACATCAAATAGGATGGGTCCTGGTCTAGAGGAAGTAGTGAAAAGGGTGGGGGGAAATTGGTGGCTACTGCTCCTTTGACTTGAGGGAGCAACCATAGGCAACAAAAGCATCATTGAGGAGACAAATCATCTCGCCTACCCTGACTTTAGCTCATATGGGTGGAGAGAACCCACCCACCGCCGACATTGAACCCTCTACTCATCCTTGCCATTGATGCCAAGCAACAATGTGTTGGCTTCGAGGTGCTATGTTAGTGGAGAAGATTCCTGGTGAACTAAATAAGAAAGAACTAGCACCACAACCGCCAGTTCACCTTTTGATTTACGTGGACTTCGTCACTATTTTCAAAGAAGAGGCTGAATTTGCAGGCTTCGATCAGACTTGCCAGATGTAGCGCTAGAAATTCTAGCTCTCAATTTTTCAATAAATCTCATAAAAAGGATAATTTTATCTTTTGGGGTAAAAATATTGTTTTTGATCTACTTCTTTTGGTGAGGCACCACATTGAGAGTTTACTCCAAAAGTTGCATGTGTATTTGTTGACTTTGAAAAGGTAAGCAACAATTGGTTATTCACCTAAACATTAGGTAGTGTTATGTGATTTATTCTTTTATTTTTTTCTAAGTCCATGGAATATGAGATTTTTCATCTTTTATCTATCTACTAGTTTCATATGTTGAATGTGATTCCACAAATTAAAACAGTCTACCAAAATCTTGCATATTACTTTTTATGCCCCTGATTTTTTTCCATCTTCATCAAACTATGGATTATATCTTGGATTTTGTTTCACTCTCGCCACTTACAGACAAAAAATTTAGGGTAGAGATTCATCGGGTTTTTGTGTGTGTATGGCTATCAATCAGGACCTTAGTGAACTTGTTGAAATTGATTTGGTTTTCATTTGGGGCATTTGAACTGACTGAAGTATGGTAGGTTGACCTAAGTGTGATGGATCATCATAAGTTGAACCTTAGCTGACTCCACATAGTTGAGCTAGAATTGGTGCTAAGAGGTTTCCTCAGTAAGAGTAAGAATGAACTAGTGACAAGGTCCAAACCTTTGGAATTAAAGCTAGGTAAATGTAACATGCGGGAAACTAATGTTAGGTTCATAAAGCATGACAAATCTAATTAGATTTGAGCTAAATTGGACATTTTTTTAGGAAATGGTTCCAACCAAGCTCAATTAAGCTAGTTTAAGCTGAAATGAGCTGGCTGAGCACGAGTGAGCTAAAAATAATGTTATTTTTGCTTATAGTAACTCAACACGATCCTGTTTGAGGTTGAGTGGCTTCTACTTGACTAGTTCATGGTTTTCCTAGGAATAAGTGTCAAAATGGTAAAATGTCTTGATAGTCAGCCTAGTAACTGAAAATTTCAGTAAGTTTAAATTCTAGGGTCAAGGACTATTCTGATTGGAAAAGGTGGAGCAAGAAGATTTGATATTAATTCCAGGGTCAAAAACTATTCTGATTGGAAAAGGTTGAAAATTGGTGGTAAAAGTTGGCAGGTCAATCTTAAAATGGAAATTTTGAGGAATGAAAAATTTAGGTTGCTTTTGGTTGGACATACACATGTAGAGCCAGTATTCCTTTTTCCTATATTGCATGAGCATGGGGCCAGTGGCCTAACCTGCACCAGTGTCTTTAGTTGGTGTCAAGCTCTAGGTTGGACAACTGAGTTCAAGAATCTAGTGTCAACCCTTGGCCTTACATATATGTGGTCAAGGATAATGTAGTAGATGTACTCATTTTTGGGTTGAATGTATACTATGAATATTGCAGTAAATGCATGCATGCTTTAGGCTTGGTTTTAGCACACAGTGAACTTCATTAGGGGTTTGGGCATTCCTTATTTATTCAGGCCAGGGTCTACTAAACTGAGAACCCGTTGCTAGTTTGTGTATAAGAATCCCTATACTTTTAGTATTCAAAATAACATCTCTAATATAAGCTCCTTTGGGTGTCAAATTCTTCTTGCAAGCCTTCCTTTTTGCCTACATATCTTGTGATTAATTAGTATGAGACCATAGTTTGAATAGAGAGCATCGGGTTGGAACCCTACCAACTTGGTCATTGAATGGGAGCTTGGAGCAATTCAATACATAAACATAAGAGCATATATGCAATATCATGGTGGAAATGCATCTCAAGAAGGGTCAAAAGGTTATCATCTCCATCACACCCCAACCTTTTTAACCCCTAATTTTTTTCCAAAACTTGTCGAGTACAACGACGCAACAATGAAGCTATGCAAATCAAAATGATAGTGGGACAAATATTTCATTATGTAATAAAATCAATTCATACAAGATGACTTCACATTTATCAATGACACACATGAAAAAAATGCCCCCAAAACCAAAACATCAATGTCTATACAAAAAACAAGACATCAATGAGACAAAATGTGACATACTGGCATGACTATAAACCCAAAATCTCCTCAGTAGGATGTGAACGAAACCATCTAATCAATCTGTTGCCCCGAGTCTACCAAAAGGTTTAGCCTTCGTAGTATGACAACAAACCAAATAAATCCTTAACCCTCTAAGGTAAGGACTCAAATATCGAGTCTAACATATGGAGAAGCATAATCACTATGATATTATAATATGTGCATGCAGTCATATAACTTGTGATGGGAGTTCCTTACATATTCCACAATATATAGGGACTACTCATTAACCACAATCCACACGTCATATTCAATTTAAGCATATTTACTTCATTCACATTTGTTTCATTTACATTCGATCCAGTGAATTGAGAGCTCCTATGGGTGCAAAACATAGGCGTGTGCACATGCCACAGGTGACCAACAATCGAGAGACAGACCCTATGGTGGCTCGAAGCAATACAGATCTATTCACGCTGCAGAGGTAGAGCAATCATCACATGGATGTGTGAATTTTAAGGAGAGTTGTTCAGCCTTTCTTAGGACACCCAGGTTGGAAAGATAAGAGCCCAATACTTTAAGCACATCACACAACGATACACTAGGGCCTTGCATTGCCTGCACTTCGAGCAGGCGAAACCAATGGCAAGGGCGGGACATATCCCAAACATATTGCCATAATTCTTTGGCCTCCAACTGATTATTCTTTCTTAACTTATCATTGTGGAAGTATATTTACAATAAGACTGGCTAGCACACGAGGTTGGTTCACTTTACAAGTGCACCCATTTATCAAAGCGCCTCCATAAGAGGGTTAGTTACACATTAAATCAATACTCTTAGCTAGCCATCATACTTTATGGGTACTTCAATTTGTTAAGCCCATTCAATTGAATCACTACCCAATGGAAATACAAACAAAATCTCATAACATTCACATAAATCAAACCATAACAATAACATCATACAAAAACTTAGCCGAACTACTAAGAGTAGTCTCGATCGGTGATTAGCTTGTAGTTGTCCTATGCAAGTATCATGCTAAAATGCTCACTAATGCACAATCGGAGTCGAGGAGATGCTGGACTTCATACCCCCACCTAATCTGTCCTAAACAATTATAATTTCTAGCATCATATGCCATCGCATAATAATTAAAAGAACAGTCAACCAATCTCACACATGCATTCATACGATGTTAAACATGTTATACCACACATCATTCAAACAAAAACACAATCATAGGATCCAATGATCCTGAAAAACACACACTCCATATTTGGCCCCAAGCAAGGATTTGCTTGGAATGCCACCATACCTATCGTGCCTCGTCACAAATACTCAAAATTGCCTTGAGCTCCAAATCCTTTCACTCAATGTCTACCTAACGTGCTTGATTCACCCACAAAAATTCATAATGAAAAGATTTTTCATTCACTTCACTCTAAAATCTGTTTAGGTAGGAAGTAAGGCTTTTGAGGCATAGGTTATTGTCTCAAAGGGTGCCGAAAGGTAGAATCGGTATGTAGAACCCTCTAACAAGTTTTTCCCATCTTTTCGAGGTTATGACCAATCAGTTTAGACTCCAAGACCTTGATTCAACCTATCTATAGTATGTTTCTCAACTTGCTTTCTTAGTTGAGGCATCATCCTGGCAATCATGCTTCTCCATTTCTCAATTTGATGACGACGACACTAGCTCACTAGTAAGAATGTATAGTAACAAAATCAACATGAATGAGCATTTTCATTGCACCTCAGTGTATGTCTGAACCTTAATAACTTATATGTTTCGTCATCCTTTCAAATCATAATTTCCCATGCAAACTATCATAGGTACTCTTTCCCCACAAGCAACACAACAATGGTATCATGCATCAAGAGTTCGTCAAAACAATCCTAGACCTTGTCCACATTATCAAAGTCTCTTTTATGCTCCCTAGCCGCTTCAAATATGAACCCATCATAGTAAAAGTTTAATTATATATATTCATAGGGCAAAAATCCAGCAAAATTATGTTTGTTTAGCCATACTCACCATTCTTACAAAGTCTTAGCTGTTGTCGTAGGTGTCCCCAACAGCCACCCAAACACTTGACCAATCACCAAGCGACCAAGAATATATGCTGGTGTTGCCTCCAACACCTCCTATTTACTGGTTTGAGGGGAAAAATGCATTCCTCCAATTGCCAAAACCAAGACAGCCCTTAAGAGCATGAGAATGAGCAAGAGAGAGATCAAGAGAGAGGTTTAATGATATAAGAGGGCATCTAGTTGAGAGGGAGTGGGTTCAACAAAGGGAGACACATGCATAGAAAGAGACGAAAGCGAAAATTCAGGCGAGGGAAAATGACAGACGGGAGGGGAAGAAAACGGGAGACCAAGGGGAGTCGGTGAGAGAGGGCTCAACTGAGAGAGAATACAATGAGAGAGTGAGAGTAAGGCACAGTGAGGGTGAGAGAAAGCTGGCAAGCGAGAGAGCAGAGGGCGAGGAAGAAGATGAGACAAAAAGGGGAGAGTGCAGGAGAATAGAGATGAGATAGAGGGCGAGAATGAGAGAGCAAATGGAGGAGACTGAGAGAAATCAAGAGGGGCTTACCACAGCGCCGCCACTATTTCTCCTTCCACAACTCCTTCTTTTGCATCCTATTCCTCTATGCCAAGCTATGAACAACAAGAGAGACCCCTCAACGTCGGGCCTCTTCAACTGCTGCATTACGAGTCCCAGTCTGGACCATGACCCATACCCAACCTGCCACCAAAAACTCACACGTTACATCTTACCCCCCTTAAATAAAATTTTATCTTCAAAATTTAGATCTTACCGCATGGGAACAAGTGTGGATACTTCTTTGGCTATCAGCCTCGAGCTCCCATGTGCTCTACTTCAACCCATGGTGTTGACATTCCACTTCCACTTTTACTAAGATAATTCTCTTGGTGCGAAGTACTTGCTTTCTTTGATCCACAATTCTAGTAGGCTTTTCTTCCGTCATCAAATCATGTTGTACCTGTATACCTTGAAAATCAATCATGTGGGTAGGATCCAGCACATACTTTCAAAGCATGGAGACGTGAAAAACATCATGAACATAACTCAACTTTGGTGTTAGTGCCAATCTGTATGCCGCCTCTCCAAATAAGTCTCAGACTCAACTTTCCCTTAATACCAAATCGAAAAATGTCTTTGGTAGGACACAAAATGATGCAATGCACACAAAACCTTTGGAAATAAAGTTACCTCATTCAACGGATTGAAGTCAATTACATTGTGGCTAAATCAACTAATCCAACATCTAAAGTCTTAAAATCCAATCGACATAATTGTTCTAATCCAACAGACATAGGTTTTCAAATTCAATCAATCTCTTTTTCAAGTCACATTAATCTAATTTCCAAATTCGTTTAACTTAGTTGTTCAAGTCCAATCACTTCAAATCCAATTTTCAAATCCTCTTAATGCAATTTTATAAATCTATAATGCTAAAATGGTGCCTATATTCGTGGTCTTAGAATGCCATCATGTTTACCTCAAATATCCCATCTTCTTTTATCAAATTCTTTTGTCTTTACTTATCAAATTTCTTTTTCTCAATTCAGGAATTCAACATAATATGCAATCCGATAAACATTTACTTCTTGCTTAGATTAGGATGCATATAGCATATAGGTCCTTTTCTAGGGCAGATTACATGTTATCTCAATTGTTTTATGAAGACCTGCACTAATGAGCAAAACAAATGGCACTAATCACCTATGTCAATGAAATTAAGGAAATCAGATCCAATTACATTTTTTACCATAGACTAGATTGAGGGGAGGTCCAAACATTCCTTAATATTTATGGGAGAACACTTAAATTTTCAAAATCATCCCACTTGCCAAATTGTCAAATTTAAATCCAAAGCAATTTTCAAAATCAATGCTTCAAAAATATATTTCGAAAGGCAAAATCTCTAAAATGAACCTTTAAAACCCACTTCAAAAAATGTTCTCGAATTACTTTTCAAAATCTACTTAAAAGCTCAGTTTTTAGACCTAATGATGAAGGCTCAAGTCTGAATACTTGAACTAGTATCTATTTTTCAAAAATTCTTTCCAAAATTATTGTTTTTAGCTCTAATGATGTGCATCCAATGTTGAAGGTCCAATTCTATTTAAGATTTTGTATAAAATTAGTTAGGTGTTTTCATTGTTAAATATTTTTAACAAATTCTTTCAAATATTTTAAAATTATTTTGGGATTTCTTTGTGAATCTGTTTTTATCAGCTTTCCAATACTTCTCAAATGGTTCTTCTCTATTTAAGTAGGTTGAGCATTCTCTAAAATTTTCAAGTCCTTCATGGCCATTCATCTAAGCTGAAGCCCTTTTTGAATCTATCATTCTTTGACTTGCATACATTACTTTAAAAAACTATGCACTTTCCAAAACAAGTCATGTCATTCTACTCCCATGTTTAAGTTTTCAAAAAAAAAGTATACAAGGTGTACAAATCAATCCTTCATTTAGATATCTTTGATAAAGGTGTCAAGAATGGCGATACCTCATGCCAACAAGCAAATCCATTTCCCTCCATGTTTTCTTGCATTTCGTTAAATGGAGGTAAATTTATAAACAAAGTTGGAAACTATGAATAAACTTATCTTATTTATAAAAAAAGATTAGCAAATTTACCTAAAATAAACATGTTGACCACAATGGGCCTGTCCTCAATTTTTAGCCTCTATATTTTAAATCTTATCCTTAATGCCACCAGTATATGCAACTCTAGAATCTCAAGTTTGAAACCAGATGACATTTCATTGCATATAGATTTAGATATAATTTGGCAGCTTGTTTATTTGCTTTTGTATTAGAACCATTGAGGAGGTTCATTCATGATCACCTAGATTTAGGTCGTATATAGCTCTCCACAATTTATGAGTTCCATGAAAATCCTTTTTACAAGTGTTTTTATTTTTTCTTTTTTTTTTTTTTAAATTTCTTAAAAACATTGCATTAGAGATAACTATTTGTGAATGTGTGCATAGTTTTAAATTGTCTTCTACTTGCTTGTCCCATGTTCTCATGTTGCTAGGTTTGTCCATGAACCATGTTTAAGTGATAAGCCTCACAACTGGACCAATTTTGGGTTGAATATGCCCCCTTCCTAATACCATAGGTCATAGTTGAGGTATAGCGATGAGACACCTAGGAGATCAAAAACTCTACAATAGTTACATTTGGAGAAGTTTATATGACATGCTTTGGCCATTATTTCCAATATATGACCATATTTAAACAGGACTGAAGAAACCCAAGAGTCAAGTTGACTACAAGTGAACAAACAGGACCGAACAACCCCTGTTTTGAAACCAATGTATGTCAGAATCAGCATTTAGGTACTGGTATATGTATATATTTTCTCTATTCTTTATGTAATCAATTTTTGAATCTCGTTGATGTTTGGAACCTCCATGCGCCCACCATTTTTTTTACCAAAAGTGTCCTTTTAATTAACCTCCATTCTAACCCTTTTATTGGGTCAATATTTCCTATTCATTTTCTCATATCTTGTAGCCATGCTTACCAATTACTGTCCTCTTCCTATGTACTGCTCCAATGCCATACATAACTAAACACAAAAAGGAAATAGATACAAAGTATTCTTTTCTGTAATGAAAGAAAAATAATCACACACCTACATAGTTGGCATAGGCCCGATCTGTCTATTATGTACAGATAACTTGCCTGGGTAATTCGTGCATGGCATGATCTGTCCTAATAGTTAAGGTTGCTAATAAAAAAACACCTATTAATAAAAACATTGCTTTATACATATGTCGGAGAGCCATAGCTCTCAAGCCTTAGTCTCAAACAACCAAAAAGCTATACAAGTATGTACAAGCAAAAGTGCATAGGGAAAATATATATGACATTGTTGCATTTCTTTCCAGCAACCCCTCTCGTTTCAACCATCCAATCAATGAGCACCATCCATTACATAGTGAGAACCTAATGAAGACAGATAGTCATAGCAATAGTACAACTACTGAGTACAATGAAAAACATAACAAAACCTCAGATATCTCATTTGAATCTTTCATTTCAAAGGTTTTTTGTAGTAGATTCTTATATTCCTTAATACCTTCTTTGTCACTACTTATAATTATCATGTCATCAACATATAGTAGGAAGACTATGATACCTATAGTAGTATTTTTAACAAACAAAGCAGTGTAAGTCAAACATGAGTGAAATTTGTAATTAGAGATAACAAAGCTAAAACAATCAAACCAAGCTTTAGGAGCTTGTTTGACGCCATACATAGTTTTCTTAAGTTTAAGAAATTTTTCTTGTGGAAGTGACAAGCCTGGTGGTACTTCCATGTAAATTTCTTCTATAAGATGTCCATTTAGGAAATTCTTAACATCCATTTGAAAGATGTTCCAGTTTTTAATGGATGTTAAAGCAATAAGAGTTTTAACAGTAGTCATTATAGCAACAAGAGCAAATGTTTCATCATAGTCAATTTTATATTCTTGAATATAACCCATAGCAATAAACCTGACTTTATATCTTTCTAGAGATCCATCACTTTTTGTTTTTACCTTGTATACCCATTTTCATCCAATAATCTTTTTTCCAATAGGTAAATCTTGTATTTCCTTTGATTGAGCTTTTCTCAAGGCACTCAATTCTTCTAACATAGGATTATTCCACTCAATAATTTGGAGGCTTCGTTAAATATTGACAGTTCAAAGTGATAGTAAATGACATTGATTCTAGCTCTATGTGTTAAGGTAAATGTCTCATATAACACAAACGTATTGGGTTGCCTTACATTTCTAGTGGATCTTTTAAGGTTTTCTTCACTTGAAGTTGGTTGAAAATCAATAGTCTCATGATGTTCTTCTTCACCAATATTCTATTGCCAGTTTCTTCTATGATATGTAATTATGTCCTTGGCTACTCCACTATCATCATTATCATTAATGTTACTGTCATCAATATCATACATTTCATCGTCACATTGAAAGAGATACTTGAATAGAAAAGAATAATCATTGTTGTTTTGTGATTTTCCATAATTTTTGAACCATTTTCGTCTTTATTAAGCTTTACATTCCTTAAAACTATGATCTTGTCTTTGACTGAGTCATAACATTTGTAGCCTTTTTGTGTCTCAAAATAACCAATGAATACACATTCAATGTGAAGTCTATTGAGATCGGGTTCATACTTGAACAATTTTTCAAAAGGATTTGTATTATTTAAAACTTTTGAAGGCATTTTATTTATGAGATAACAAAAGTAAGGGTTGTTTCAGCCCAAAAGATTTTAGATATATTTTTTACAAAAAAGAGTTCTTATTGTTTCAACTATGTGCCTATGTTTTTTTTTTCAGAAAGTTCATTTTGTTGAGGTATTCTTAGACATGATTTTTGATAAACTATTCCATAGTTTTCCAAATATATTTTAAATTCATTTGAAATATATTTACCTCCAGAATCAGTCCTTAAAATTAGCATCAAACTATGTCTATACCAAGTTGTGAAAATTCTTGAACATATCAAAAACATCATAATTGAATCTTAGGAAATATATCTAACAATATATGGTGAAATCATTATTAAATATCACACAATACGATAGCCATCCTTTTGACATAATAGGAGAGGACCTCCATACATCAAAATAAGTAAGCTCAAAGGGCATAGAGGAAAAGAAGTTTCTTTGTCCAAAAGATAAAGATTTCATCTTTTCATGTATGTAATCATTACATTTAAAATTCTCAATACAAATATCCTTGGTAGGAGTCATCATAGATAATTTTCTAATGTTTGGATGACCTATTCTTTGATTCCAAACATTGATGCCCAGATTTTTGACATAGTAACAAAATTTTTCTTTGAGGATACATAAATTGTTCATATAGTAAAGGTCCTCCCTTCTAAAACCTTCTCCAATCAATCTCCCGGTTTGGTGATCGTGCACCAAATATATATTTGATGAAAAATATATCAAAACCAAGATCTGAAATTTGAGATACAGAAAGTAAGTTAAGATTATGTCTAGGGACATAAATGACTTTTGGTACAAAGAATTTTTGTTTTCTAATTTTTTTTTTCAAAATTCCTAACTCCTTTAACACTCAAAAATGTTACATCAACGGTAACTACATTTGATTTTTTTTCTTGCTTGTTAAAAAATGGTTAAGAATGAGATGTTAGGTGTCATATAAAAAGATGCACTGAAATCTAGAAGCCAAGAAATCATACCAGGTGAGTTGGAGGTGGATGCCATTGTTGCTAGTGCTCAAGAATTTGACTCCTTTATTATGAGTTGAAGAGCCATCATGATTTGGGTCAATGTTGTGGAGATTGACATAAGATCATATCCTCCGTTTTGAAAATTTGCAACCTTTTTTTGATCAAATTGTCTAGGGTTGTCTTGCGCACCTTGAGGACATGAAGCTCTTCAGTTGTATTGCCCGCCTTGAGGATATGAAGCTCCTCCTTTGAAAAAATTTCCTCCATAATTTCATGATTGTCTTTCATTGTTGTTTAACTTTGGACAACTAGGCCATATGTGACCCAGTTCATGACAAAAAGTGGCAAACAACCTTATGTTCCCCTCTATTTTGATTTTTAAAATGAGGAGGTCTAAAAGATCAAATGTTGTTTTCGAGTCTAAAAGTGGCTAAGATTTTTTCTTCTTCTTGTTTGAAAGTAAGGACAATATCCATTTCTTTGGATAATTTCATTCTAGTTTCTTCTCCACTTAATTTTGTAAGAAGTTCATGAATGAGTGGAGGAGAAGCTAAGGATAAAAGGGCTGACCTTATTTGTTCAAATTCGGGTCTTAGTCCTTGAAGGAATTGAAAAAATCTAGATTCATCGACTTCATCTCTTCTAATCTCATGGCCCTTATATTTCATTCATAATTTAGGACTAAGTCAATCTAACTTATTCCACACACTAGATATTTCCATAAAATAATCTCTAACATTTTTCTCTCCTTGTTTGATATTTTGTGCTTTTTGAATCAATAGATGCTTTCGGGCAATATCTTTTTGAGTAAACATTCCTTTGAGATATTCCCATATTTCACTTGCCTTTTCATAGTACATAAGGTTTTGAGTAATTCTGTGTTCAATACTTCCATAAATCCATTCTTTAATCCTAAAGTTCTTTGCTTCCCAATCATCTAGTTTCTTATAATATTCATTCATAGCATTTTGTCTTTCCTCCCCATCTAATTCTTTCACAATCCCATTTTCTACTTTAGTTAACTTGAAAGAAGGAGTGAAAGTACCTCTTATGAAACCCCATAAATATTGTTCAAACATTAAGACAATAGCGTATAGTTGGTTCCATCAAGCTTGTATGGGGCATGGTAGCTTCCTCCCTCGATCGAAATTTTGGAGTCCTCCATGAAATATGTTGTAGAAGACTAAGAGATACTTTTGGATGTTTCACCGAACAGTTGGTGGATGATACTTTGTACTGCAGCAGTGAACCAAGATTAAAACAACACAAAATTGAGGTGTTGTTTTATGATAAATACCTTCTTCAGAAAAATACAACAGAAAAAAATGGAGTCACTTAGCTTTAGACAGTCCTTGAGACAATTCCACAAACAGGTGGTGAAGATATCGATAAATGGGTAGACTTTGAATGATTCAGTCACCAAAGATAGAACAACAACCCAACTTTAGAGTTCTAATAAAAAAATTAGCCCAAACGTGGCTCTAATACTATGAAAATGTGACTGTAACAGTCACTAAATGAACATATAGCAGAAATAGGCACTAAGTCCAAATGAAAAAGTATAATCTTTATTCAAGATGAACACCAAATTGCTATAAAACACAGCTTCACTGTACTTGGACCATATTACATATTTATACAAGAAATGAGAAAGAAGAAGGGGCTGAACTAGCCGTTGGAAGTTCCAACTGCTCATAAAAGAGCCATTGGGACTTCCAACGGCTAGAACAAAAGAAAGAAAAATAAATAACTAAAGAATAAAAAGAAAAATAAATAAAGAAGAAAAATAAAATGTAAAACCTAACTAAGCTAAAACCTAACTACGATATCTTATTTCTTTACATCATTCACAAGGGAGGGGGGAAAACAACTTTTCACTATTCTACAAAGTGCAAGAGGTTCAACAAGTGAATGTTATCTTCTTTATCTGTTGTTTACAAGATGGTTGGTTCTAAATTCTTGTTTTTCATAAGTTTAAATCTTAATATCTTTCTTTGATATGTTTAAATCTTATTGTCTACTTTAAATTTCAGATTTTTTGTGTTATCTTATTGAGAAGACGATATTATTGCTCAAATGTTTGATTCAAATGATATTAATAATGCCTTTTACAAGATGAAAAGTCGTCGAACACAGATGCAATAGGTAAAATATTTTGTTGCATCTTTTTTATGTCAATGTTTATTTGAGTCATATTTAGTTTCATTATGTAACTATTTTCAATAAAAACAGAGGCAAAAACTGATTGTGTACCGTGGAAAGAATATAAACTGCTTGTTTTCGGTAAGTAACATTATTTTTTTTGGTTTTGGAGTTTATAGACATATTTGTTTGCTACATTTTGGGTTGTGATATTTGTATGTCCACCTTATCCTCACACCTACGTCACTGTAATAGAAATAGAGCATCTTATCTGTCTAGGACAGATCGTGCATTGTGCTAATGACACAAGCAATTATTAAAATGTATCGTAGGACAAATTGCACTTCATGTTCATGACGTGGGCAATTGTATGACATATGTTCACTTATGCTACATTGTGTTTGCAAATATTATCTAAAGTGTGTGAGTATATATATATATATATATATATATATATATATATATATATATATATATATATATATATATATATATATATATATATATATATATATAATTATTACAGTTCATTGGACCGTTTGGCCCTCTTCATTGAAAAAAATCCTCGCTCTGCCTCTGTATATATATATATATATACATATGTTATTTGTATATATATATGTGTTATTTGTTATATAAGTAATTTTATTTGTCTATACTTTTAAACTTTTTTTTTATCCTGGTTACCTTAATCTCATACAAAATTCAAAGTTTTATTAAATAAAATAAGGAGGGAGAGAGAGAATAGGGAAAGATAAGAGAAAGAAAAAAATATGAAAAAAAACAAGAGAAAAGAAGAACGGGTGCGGTCAGCAGCACCGATTCGGTTTGACCTAGTTGGGTGCCGTATTGGGCGCACTTGCACCTACATCGGGCGGGTGGTGCACTTGTGTGACTTATATAAATACATATATATATGTATATGTTATGCGTATACATAACATATTACATATATGTATATAAATTGTTCTATTACATATAATACATATGCAGATTTAACATTTACTAGTATGTTATACGTATAAAATTTTGTTCTTGTAAAAGATATACGTTATAATGCATATAATATGTGTATATATATATATATATATATATATATATATATATATATATATATATATATATATATATATATATATATACATACATATTTGTGCTACAAATGTAATACATATTATACGTATGACATATATATGTTACACAAATTATATAGACGTAATATATACTTATACATTATACATATATGTTGTTATATGTATATACATATAATGCATATATACCTTATATTGTTATATATATATGTATACACATAATACAACAATACATATATGTTATATATACGTATAACATGTATACACATAATGTGTATATGTATATAACATATGTTATTTGTGACTCGAGAAAATGTTCAAGAGCTTTCCTCAAAGATAAATCTGATGTATTTTAAGGAATACCATGAAAACATATCACAAGATATGGTCGATACATATATGACACACATGAAAAATGTGTATGATATTTCTTCAGCCAAGCTACCAACCTATATGATATGTATTGTACGATACACCTCCATATCAATATAATGCAGAGGCCTAGAAGAAACAACCTTAAAATTCAGCTACTTCAGAGCTATCTGTATAAAATTATAATCCAGTGATCAGACTATTTTGCCACCAGGACTACCTGGCCACATGTATGTATGTGCATACTACATACACATGTCTTTGTATCATTAAACGGATGTGTCCAATAACAAGTTAATGACTAGCTTGTTAGGCAGAGAGACATGTCCATTAACAAGTTAATGATAGAGATGCATAAGTTTAGTAAGCAACAGTCTGTTCCAGTAGCAAGTAAAGGATACATAAGAATGGTTGCCAAATGAACTAAACACCAGCTCATCCCCAGCCCGAAGGATGACATCTGAGTTCTTTTTGACAGGCTTTCCATTGAATTTAATGGACCCTTTGGCTCATGCATTTTCCAATATACTGGTAATCCTTCCTCCTGCTGTTCACATCACCAATAACGATTCCAGAGAGCACATGCCAGTCAAAACTTTAAGATAGTATTTGTGGAAAACATGATAAATATATGCTATCTTGCAAAAAATGTCACAAATAAGTTTAAGATAAATTTTAAGTTTACCTGTACAAACTTCAGTCGACAAAGAATTGAACTAGCAGATGAATCCTTCAAGTACAAGTTGCAGTTACGACTTTGACCAACCGTGAAAACAGGACCATACATGAGCAAATGAGGATTCTGAAAAAATAAAACTAGCAAAATTTCAAACCAACCACATCAAAACACACAATTGACTAATACTTCCATGGTATGTAATAAATATAGAATTCTAATTTCTAATTCAACTTCTACAGCCCAAAAAGAAATACACACTGTAGAAGGGTCACAAAGAGAAGAGAATAAACGGATTGAGGCATAATTGATTTCCTAGCTTTTAAAGGGGCAACAATTTTAATCCAGCCCTGTAGACAAACATCTCCAAATCTCACCTTCAAAATATGATATCACACAAAAGTTGGCCAAGTCCCTAAAATCTAGTTGTACTAGTTGGTTTGAATCACTCAAGGTTGGTCAACTAAAGCAAAAGAAATAAAAAGAATGGAAACACAACATTAAAATGCCTAATAAAGACAAAATACCATTATGTGTAAACATATGTTTTTCTGTTAATGTGTGCATATATACATATAAAACACATATAGCTCAATGTTTTAAAACCCAGTGACTCAGGACTCAACTCGTCCATTTACGATTCGTGACTCAGTGGGTCAACTTGTGGACCCAGGCCGAGTTTCAAACCAACATCAGACCATCAGAGGGGATTATCTTATCAGTATTTTAGTAACTCAGTGGAGATTATCTTTTCTCTACATTTTTTCAGATTTCTGTTTAACTACAAGAGCAATCATGTTGTCTCCCTAAACAAAAAACAATCAAAATGAGAAAATCTTATGTACCAATATGCTGGATAACATCACATCTCCAGCGTCAATGTTATTAAAGAGAAGCAAAAAGGGCAATTTCATTTCGATATATGGGAGCAAATGTCTACCAGATAGATCAACAAGTCCAACACTTATTAGAAGACTTGCAGTAGGCCACTTGATGATTGCTTAAGTATGCAATAATGCAATAAAAGCAAGGGAATGGAGTTTAAACCATTATACATAAAAAATGTTAAAATTTTCCCACTAATATGGCAACACTATATGCATTATCCACTAGTGGATCTCAATATTAATTTTCTAGGTGATTGAACTGTCTCAACTCCCAACAACTTGTGCAATTTACAACAATAAATTACATTGAGAGCTTCTATGTATGAAGTAACTAACTGGTCATGGTTCGCATTGAAAGGATTCCAAGCTTCCAACATACTCGGAGCCAACCACAACAATAAGTTGCATCCAATTGCCAGGCTTCCTCTGACATGTCGGGTTTCAGCACAATAGGCTAATGTGAATGCTCTTTTCTACTTGAGTAACCTTGTGAAACAGAACCAAGCGACGAGGCGAATCTCAAAACTCTTGAATCCAGTACAGAGTAAAAAATTATTAGCTTATAACTGAGGAAACTACTTCGCCTGAAACGAACATAGACTTCCAAATTTCCCATCCAAAGCAACAACATACAACACTAATAATCTTGACGAACATGACAACATAATTGAAATCAAGGCACCATACTTTATAAACAGAAAAATCCCTAAAGAGACCTCCAGTCCATGTTAGTTGATGAAATCAGAACAACATGCAACTGATCCGCCTGATGCCTACAACTGAAATCTGATCAAATTGCGGCAGTACAAACCTCCCAATACATGACCTAGAGCCGAAGTAAGGAGAAGCCACAAAACAAGGTACTCGATCAGCAATGAGGATCGAGGATAATACCTACGGATACTTGATATAAGTCTTCCTCATGCAGTCAATGATTCCAAATTAGGTGTCCTTTTCTTCGACCTATTATTCCATGTTGACGACACTGTCTTCAATTTCTTTACCTCCATCGGCGCAGAACCTACAAGCCACAATAAGCAAAATGGAAAAAGATTACAAAAAGTGGGTTTTCACAATCATCATTCTCCCCAAGTGGCACACACAAAACTCGAGATACAAACCTAGTGAAGGAGGTGGCATTTTGATCAGTTTGTCGACCGCAACATCTGGATCGAAAGCTGCGGTTTCAGTCAGTGCCGGATCTAACACAGAACTAGTCATCGGGTCAAAGGGGAGCTGATATTGTGATGACAACGATGCCAATTCCTTTGGGTTGGGCACATTGTCCCCCAATGCGACCGGCACCTCTTTTGGATAAGAGTTCTCTGCCTCTTCAAATTTTGCATGTAGACTTGTAGGCCCACCGCACCTTGTGTGCCAAGAAATGGGTAAACATATTATTTATCAATACTTGACGATTACCATGTTTTTCTTTGATTTTTTCTCTTGCTAGGAAATCAGATGTCTTTGCATGCTTTCAAACATTCTAGAAAATTGTTGACCGGCAACTTAAGGGATATTCCTACAAATGAATTAATATGGACCCCCAAGCAAAGTAACATCTAAATATCTAGTGCTTAAGTGGATGGTGCACTCACCAATGGGGTTTAGTGATTATGTTCGAGTGGTCACTTGGCTCAGAGAGAGAAGGACGGGAAGAACTGTATCAACTAGGAGCATGAATCAAAAGTACCCATCTAGAGCTGCTTATTGGGTTGAGGTCAAGTTTGAGTAGCTTGAACTATGGGCTCTTAAGCACTGCCTCCAAAATGTCAAATCAATACATGGCAAGTAAATAGTCCCTAGCACAGGAAAACATGTTAGATTGTTGATGATAAGCTGAGAGTCCCCAGAGGCATGCACCCTTTTTACTTGAAAACTCAGTAAAGAACGAAGTCCTTGTATGAGAACCTCATATTCAGTCATGTTATGGGTACATAAAAAGTCGAGTTTCAAAAAGTATGAGATCATTTCATCTTCTGGAGTGATAAGTAAAATGTCTATACTTGCTCCCATCACATTTCTAGATCCGTCAAATATCATCTTTCATACCGGGACCATTTCTGATATTAGCACATGTTTATCAGGAAACTCATCATCTGTTCTAATTGCTTTATACTGTGGAAATACTGCTAACTGATCCGCAATCGCTTGTCCTTTGATTGACTTTTGGGACACATATTCAAGATCCTATTGCATCAGCAAAACTTGCCACCTGGTGTGCCCATTAAAGAATGACTTCCCTAAGATATACTTAAGCAGATTTAACTTAGATAGTTTCTTGATTTTACAAGCTAATAAATAATGTATAAGCTTCTGACTCATTCAAACGAATGCTAGACAATTTTTTTTCTATGAGAGAGTAATTCTTTTCATATTTGATAAAAATTTTGCTCACATAATATGGTGCATGATCGATGCAACTTCCTTCCTTATATTGTGCCAAAAAGCCCCCACATGCTCACTCATTTATTGTGATGTAAAGTAGTAATGGTCTACCCAACACTGGGGGCTTTAGGATTGGTGGATTTAAAATGTATTTCTTGATCATCTCTAATGACTGTTGGCGCCTTTTCTTAGCAGCTGGTTGAATGGTTTTCATCTCATGGCTAGATTGCCGTTTCATAGACTGAATTCACCCTTGCAAGCTTCGTAGTTCCTTGATATTGATAGGTGATGGCATATCGATGATCACTTTAGCTTTAGTAAGATTCATCTCGATTCTCTATTACTGACCATGAAACCCAAAAGTTTACCCGATTCAACCCCAAACACACATTTTTGGGGATTCAAACGAAGCATGTATTGTAAAAGTCTCTCAAACATCTAGGCGAGGGTTTCAATGTGATCCTCTCTTGCCTTAGATTTAATTAATATGTCAACGATATATGCATTCATGATTTTATGTATTTGGTCATAAAAAATAGTAGTCATGTCTCTTTATAAGTTGCTCGAGCATTCTTTAACCCAAACGACATTACCATGTAACAAAAAGTGCCCTAGGGTGTGGTAAAAATGGTCTTGGGATGATCCTTAACTGCCAATTTGATTTGGTTGTATCCTGAATATCCATCCATAAAAGAGAACATGACATGACCTGCAGTACTATCTACCAATAAATCAATGTTTAGAAGAAGGTAATTGTCTTTCAATGTGGCTTTATTCAGATCTAGAAAGTCAAAGCACATGACTTTACCATTTTTCTTGGGGACAACCATGATATTACCCAACCATTAGGGGTAAAAAATGACGCGAATAAATTTTGTCATTAGTAGGTCCTCTAATCCTTCTTTTATGGACCCTTCT
The DNA here is from genome assembly GCA_011799765.1 of Nymphaea thermarum. NCBI lineage: Eukaryota > Viridiplantae > Streptophyta > Magnoliopsida > Nymphaeales > Nymphaeaceae > Nymphaea > Nymphaea thermarum. The sequence continues at coordinate 22,230 of JAANDH010000734.1, forward strand.
AGTTGAGGATCAAACCTGCATCAATTTTGTTTAACTAGCTTGCAACTGGGACTTAGGGGCAAAGGATGTTCAACCAGCTGGGGGTCTAGGCCCGACATATCTTGGTAGGTCAATGCAAAAACTTCTTGTTGGTTTATAAGAAACTCTACCAACTTTTTCCTCTCTTCTACTGACAAACTAGTGCCAATTTGAAGGATCTTATGATTCTCGTTGGTTCCAATGTTAATTTCTTTAATTGGATCATTAACTAAGGACATGAGATACTCTTCTTTCTGAATCTAAGTGAATTCTAGTAATTTTGAATCGAGTATTGTTGTAGATTCTATTTCATCAACTGTTTGTTTCATAAATGCTTATTTGGGGGACTTACAAGAAAAAATAAGGACTGAGACATGTTGAATTCTGACATCCTATAAAAAGGAGGATAAAAGAAAATTGAACAAAATTAAAATTGATAATTATAAAGAAAGTTTGCTTGCATTGCATATACAAAGTTCTTAGTTCATAGAGGGGTCCTCTCATAAGATTAGATAAGTACAAGTTAATATCACAAAATTCATTGGAGGATTTGAAAACAAAGGTGAATATTATTAGCCAACATGATCTTTTTCAAACTTCTTCAGGGCATCCCAATCCTCTGGTGTTCATCTGAAACGGAATAATGATTGGCTGTAAGATGCCATCTTCATTCTTTCCAAGGCCAGTGAATGGAAGGTATCATCCTTTAAAAAGTAACTAAAGTTCCTTAGGGTTTCTTACAAAATGAGCATACAAGAGATGTTTTTGATAATTTAGACGACTTCTAGAGACAATATAGGCACTTTCAGATGATTTGCCTACCTCCATGCTCTACATTCATTCTTCCAAAGGTGCTTCTTTTGTTGTTCTTATGTTGGGCATGGTTGTACCAACCTCTCAATCGGGTCCTCTGTGCTTACGGTGATGATAGATGGGCCAAAATTTCACTTGAGGCATTGGTGAAGAGTGGTTAGGATACCTCGTGCTTCGTGGATTCAAGATCATCCTAAGAACAAGTTATATGATAGAGGTGCATCCACCACATAGAATAAAATGCAGTGATTGGTGTGTTCAATGACCATGTCCATGATGAGGGTCCCTTTGCTATTTATGCTCTGACCATCGTATCCATAAATCTTGGTTTCATTGGAGCGATTTGTCTTCACAGAATCCTAAGGATTTAGTCGTGAAATCAAGACAAAGATTTAAGCCACTTCTTGCATTGATCAATACATGTGGCACAGTCATCTTATTAACTTGGACTGTCATGTAGAGAGCATCTTCATGGTAATATCCTCATTTTGAAATATCTTTTTTTGTAAAAGTGATTGATTGGTCCTTAGAAGCTCAAATCCAGACTTCCTCAACAAGACATTCTTTCAAAGGGATGACATCATCCAAATAAAATGGATCCTCATTTGAGGAGTCATCTGATGACTCATCTTCACCGTCTTGGAAGAGAAAAGTCTTTGGTATTATGATCGAGTTTTTGGATGAACCTTTTGCTTTGTTGCTCATCATACCAATAAAGTCTAAAGGTTTCTTACCCCAATTAGTCACCATAACTTGGTGTGAATTGTTTCTATCACAAGGTTAGATCTAAACCTATAGATGATATGGGAGCAGAGTGACTGTGGCGATCGTGGTGACTGTCGTCTTTCCATAATCAGAGAATGGATTCCTCAGTACCTCATGGATTATCATCATTAACCTTGAGATCTTTATTAATGAAATCTAGGATAATATTTTTGAGAACAAAACAATCTTTTGTGTCATGACCTAAGACACGATGAAACCTACACAATTTTTCTTATATCACATCCCATCATTTTTTGAGGTTCTGAAATTTTTGGCAAGATGATAGTTCCTTTCGCGAGGAGGTATTCTAGGATTTTCTCGTGAGATTGACTGAGAGGAGTGAACTCTAGTCATAAGTCTAGCCTGTTAGTTCATTCCTTCTTTGTTTCTTTTGGGCAGTTGTGTGTTCTTCTTATGGTTTGTCTTTTTTTCATGCTTATAATTAATGTTGTTGTCCTTTTGAGTGGCAACATTTGCTATGACATGGGAAGGTAACTATGTTATTCCTCCTTTCTTACTCTCTTCTTTATACTTGGGTGTAATAATTCCATCCAAATCGCTTTCTTCAATTCCTTCCTCTATTGAATCTACTTATTTGATTAACTCGACAAAGGTCTTGAATAGAGCATCGCAGATGAGACCTTTCAAGAGTTGGGCAAGATTTTACTTGATGTGACAGAGCTTGTGTTTCAATGATAGGTTCATTCACCTTGTTGTATTGAATTCTCCTTTTTTAGATAAATTTTCAAGCTTTTTCTCCTTGTTTTTTATGGAGACTGCAAAGGGTACTGAGGGTTGGAGCCATGAGAACATTTTGCTCAAATATCTCGACGAACATTTAACCAATCTATCAAATTCCTTAAGTTCAACTGGGTTAATATTTTCTTTGTACCATTGCACTGCAATGCCTTCGAAACTCCTTAGAAAGTAGCAAAACAATGCTCTGTTATTTGCCTAGATCTTGTAGCAATCATTCATAAATGTTAAAAGGTGGAACGTGTGGGCAAGTTGTTAGATCATATTTGATGAACTCCTTAGGAATACCCTTCATGTCTTCATCTCTTTAATGCATGTGTAATAATCCTCACACGAGTATGAGTGTATTAGTATGAAAGTGTGTCCCTTTCTTGTTGTTGGTCTGAGTGCCATGTTTGGTTCGCCCTTGTATATAATTCTGTTGTTCTCAGTGTGAGGATTCAGTTTTGGCTGCATGCTTAGATCATTGGTTTTTTTGGTCCTTGAGGCTGTTCTGGGTGGTCTCTTTGTGCACTGTTTTGGCCCTGACTTACAATCTTTTGCTTTTATATGTGATCCATAGTTTTGTGTTCTTTATGTTAGTTACTATCAACTTTGACATTCTTTTTCTCCAGCTCCTCTTGTTCTTTTGGAAAATTTATTTAAATGATGTTTATCTTCAATTTCATAATAAATTGTGAAGGTGGTGCAATCAAACTTGAGATGTCTGAGTTCTTTTACGTAGTCAATGAAAGGAGAATCTCACACCAACACTAATTTTTGTTTTCCTAATGCTGTCAACAAAAGCATGCTGCTGCCAACATTTAGGAGATTACGTTAAATTGGTCCTTCAGTTTACATGGAACCATAATAGAATAACAACTAAAAGTTAGTTATTATCAAATGTATTTCATTTTTATTTCTAAGACCCAGACAAGGTGCACTTGGTCCAAACTAACCTAACCCCAGTTTCATTTATTTCTGTGATAATTAGTTTGAGCAGTGCAAATGAGCATACTGAATTTTACAGCTATTTATTCTGCTCATGTGCCTTTGAGTAAATTATAGTTGATCATGTTCCCTTACCGTAATGGCTTTTATTCTTTCAGGCAAGCTTCCAAACAAGTGGAGGAATGTCAAGGAGAGAGAGGTTCAAAGGGCGCCATCATCTAATAAGTCAACAAAAGAAACAAGAAATCAAAGAAGCCTTTGACTTGTTTGACACTGATGGTTCAGGCATGACTGTTATCCATTGTATGCTTGCTTCTACCTTTGTTTATATTCTTCTTGACTCTGACTTGTTTAATTTAGGTACAATTGATGCCAAGGAGCTAAATGTTGCAATGAGGTATGCTAGCTACTGATTTCATTGTTATGCACTTGCAGTTTACTACATAATTTTTTCCTATTTGAATCACCTTCTTCTAGGAGCAACCTCCTTACAAGACCAAATGATGGTTTTGCAGGGCCTTGGGTTTAGAATGAAGAAGTGAGGATTTGTTGCTTCGTCACTTTATGTGGTTGTACTACCCATTTTAGGTTGTGAGTCATAGTCCTTCAGAAAATTATGTTATCAGATATTCAATGTGTTTCGTACAAGATCAGAATGCTTGTTCATCTCTTTTGAATGGTTTCATTTGAACATTTCTACCTATGTAACACATATTTCAAAATCTTGGCGGTTGTGAAGTTATATATTTTTCTCACTGTTTTAGTTTTCTTGCATTGATGACATTTATTTTTTGAACATTTCCAACATTTTTTCTCTGTTATAATCATAGTTATTGAAAGATGAAGTAGGAATCTGTTCCTAGGAAGTGACTGGCTGGAACAATCAAGAGTACAAATTCCCAAGAACATTTCTGATTCTTGTACTTGTGAATCTTGATTCTTCGTGGCCCTTTTTAATTTAGATTGCTCTTGGATATCACATCTTAACTGTTGTCATTGTTTTTTGAAAGTTTTTGCTTATTTGTGCCATTTCATTTAGTATAATATTTTGCACATTTTTGCTATTATTTCCTAAGTGGCTCCCCTTGTTGGATTCAGGTCTTTTACTTTTTGTGGATGTTCATCTAACTTTAAATGCCAAAAAATTGGAAGGATAATGGTGGAACCCCGATTCCGAGGGCTGCGGAAGGCCGCCGAGGGGAGGTTCCCAACCCCAAGATCTCGCTCAGCAAAGGCAGTGCGGAAGAATTTCTGATCTCAGCCAAGAACTTGATGACAGGCGGATCTCAGTTTCAGGCATGATGGAGGGGGCTTCGCTCTAAAATTCGTACAAAATCGAAGAAGGCTCCAAAAATCCTGAAATTTGGTGGGTAGCAAGCCAACATCCTCAGGAATAGACGCCCAAATTTGAGCCCAATCCGAGTAGTCTAAGGCCCACTCGTTGAGCCTTGAAGTCACGGTTCAGTCGGTCGCCTGCTTCAGGAAAACGCCGCCGTTTTCCGCCAGATTCCGACCGCCGCCTCCAGAGTCGCCGTCCGTGGTCCGATCAACGCCAAATTTGGTGGAGATGATCGTCTGGATGTTGGGAAGGGAACCGCACCGGAATCAACACAATCCAACGGTCCGATCGTCGGAAAAGTGGCCGAAAACAAAGACTGGTCGGCGGTAAAGCTTGACAGCACCTGAGACAACTTTCTTCGATCGAATCTCGCTCTATACAGCTCCGATTGCCGTGATTTCAATTCCGTCCAACAGATTACTCACGTAAGATGCAAACAGAATGAAAATCCCCAAAAGTTACCCGCGATTGAGCTACCGATCGAAGCTGAAACGAACTCTGGCTTAGTTAGGCCTGAATGCGTCCGGGTCGACCGAATGAGGCTCTGATCGTCGACTAACGATGGTATGCGCGCCACCAGAGGTGGAAGCCGTGAGTCAGGATGAAACGTAGAAAGAGGAAGAACCCGCCGTCCTTCTTCTCGTCGATCGGTGATCTACGCCTTCCAAAGAATTTCGCCGCCGCTTAGGCACTGCTCGATCCTCTGAAATGCCTTCCGTGTGGGGAAATGACGCGTCTCGATCCCGTGGCTGTGGAATCCGCAAGTCAACCCACTGGTTCAATGCAGTCGGGAATAGAAATGACGTTGAAGAAGGAAGAGCCCGCCGGCCTCCTTCATCGATTCACCTCCTGGTTGAGAAGAACCTGGGAATGCAGAGGGCTGCCTACGCCGCCATTAATGGAGCCAGACCGAGCTAGATGAAATGCTCTCAGGGAAGAAGACGTATCCGACAACGGCGAGGAAGAAACAGAGGAACATAGAAGAAAATCATCACCAACTTTGTTTATTCCATTATAAAAAAGCTTAGGGCAAAAGATTGCAATGAGATTATTTATACTGTAGTATGACGGGGTTCGGTCTAAGTCTCGACCCGGGTCAAAACATAACTAAAACATAACTGAAATAAAACCGGTTCCTCACTAAACCGTTGGATCGGGTCCTGGACCGGATCATGTCAAAACTGCTCCGAACTGACCCGTCTCGCTGAAGTTGCTCCGTCTCAGTATGCTAGTGTCGGCTCAGGTCTGAACCCACTCCAACTCAGTTTGGGTCAACTGGGTGGCTAGGTCCATCAACTGGGCTCGGTCTGGATTTGACCGGACCTAGCTCGGTCAACTCTGTGCTTGGACCCACCTGGGTCTGGGTCAGGTCGGCTGGGTCTGATGGTTGAGCTCGGACCCTCTCCCTCGACTGTGCGCGCGGCCGTGCCCGGGCATTGTGTTGCGCTTGTGGCTGGTAGTGGCATGCCTCCAATGGCTACCTGGTGTGACGTTAGGCCTGGTGTGACGTTGTTAGTGCTATAAGCTGCACCATTCACCGTTAGTATAGCCTCTATGCCCCCTATACCCCATGGCCAACTCTCACTCTCATCAAGTCTCTTGTGCTCGTCTGGCGACAAAGGGCTCGCGCAGCCGAGCTTAGCGCTATCGGACTGTGGTAGTCGATGGGATTCAGCATCAGTCATGGCTAGTCCCGGCCTAGTCCTAGGCAGTCCCGTATCAGATCCACCACGCTGAAATTGAGCTTGTCACCAAGCTCTAGTAACTGGGAAATCTTGGATAATCCTATCATACAGTTCTCACGATGTACCTGAATCTGGACCGTCTCACTCAACTAAGATCCCGTGCCTCTGTCGACCCTCTCTATGAACGTGGCGGTGACGAAGTATTCTATAAGGTCTAGGCTGAAAATCTGGCAAAGGCTCAATAAGTTCTGGCAATTGACCATAATGCGGTTTGAGCTTAGTTACATGGAAAACCGGATGGACCAATGCTATGGGGGGTAGTGCTAACCTGTAAGCTCCCTTGCCAACTCTTTGCAAAACCCGGAATGGCCCATAATATCGGGGTAAAAGTTTGGAATAAGGCTGCCCAAGCAACGATTTCTACCGCATAGGTAGTCTTTATAACCATGCCATGTCCCCTACTTTGAACTCACGGTCTTTGCGCCCCTTATCATAGGTTTGCTTAATCCGATTTTGGGCTCTTGCGATATGCTGCCTTAGCAATGCTAAGATCTCGTCCCGGTTACGGAGTGTGCAATCCCCTAGGGTGACCCGATGTTTCCCCTTCAGCCACGACTCTCTTCTTACTAGCAACCATTTTGACAATTGGCTGCCTTGCCCCGGATGGTGTCCGTAGTCTCTTGGTAAAGACTTGAGTAGAGACTCTTGCCCTTGGTGTTTTTCGGTCCGTGTATAGACACCCCAAGTTGACACTCTATTATGTTTCCTTCTGTCATTAGTCCTCCCTTTCTAGCCTCTTGGCTAGCCGAGTTTGTAGGGTCCTCTTTGGCCTGTTTATCAGCAGCAACTCGTTGTTGCGCTTGGTTTCAGTCGGTTGATCGCAAGACAACTCTAACGATACCCGTCTCACGACATTGACCTCATTCGCCTTAGGACCATTCACCATTCTAATATCCATTGCCAATAACCTGGTCCATAGTCCCTTGGAAGCAGTCCAAGTTGGGACTCCAATCTTATGAGAAGCCTCTCAACTTGACCCTGGCTAACCGGCATCAACTCTGGGATCCGTTTGCCTCTATAAAAAATCAGCCTGATATATGATAACGTTTTGGCCCTGTGCTTTTGTCCACAAGTTGATAGGTGCTGGCTGATAGCAGCATCCCCTTTTGTTTAGGCTTCTATTCCCCTATCATGTTGCACCGAGTGTATGCTGATATTATCGGAATAGGTAGCCACACAATTTTGCTGCCATCTGTCCACCCTAGAATGCCTGCTTTTTGCCTTAGTAGGTGTCCAAAAATCAGAAAAGAGAACGACCGGTACAACCACCTTTCTCATCCGGCCTGTTGGCTGCCACGCAATTCGAGCCTCATGTTTACGCCTTGGTCCTTCATACCTGTTGCTAACTGAAACATGTGGGCTGCTATTACCACCCTCCTTAGGTGTCAACTTAATCGTAGAGGGTTTCCACTGACTCCATTTTGCTTCAAGGATACACGATTTTCCCATACAACTCTCTAGTAGTCGTAGGTGTTCCATTCTATCAACTCGGATGGTCCAGCTTTCGGTAAGATCATTCTGGCCAGATTTCATGATGGCAAAATATTGTGGGAATGCTGGTCCATGGTCAGGGTTCAGCTCCACGAAGTGGTCCATAATCCAATTTTGATTTTGGCAGTCATGGGTATCTATTGCAAGTTCGTTTTTCAGCCTCCTTAGGGCTGCAACACCATTTTTCAGAAAATCCAGTTGGTTTGGCATGACTTAACTCATGGGTTTCCTCCATACGTGCCTTAGCAAAGCAAGTGTCTAAATCAACATGTTCCTGGGATAGCATCTCAATTCGAATACCCTCTTTCAAACCCGACATGAATGCACCTAGAAGTGCGGGTTCGGGCCAATCTCCAACCATAAATGACAAGTCCTCAAATCGACTTTGAAACTCTTCCACGGTAGCGATTTGTTTCAGATTGATGAGTTCGACATGGTAATTAGTAAAGGATGAGACTCCAAAGCGAGCGAGTATTGCATTTGAAAAGGTCTCCCAAACCATGACCGGGTTTTTCCTTTTGTACCAACGATACCATCTCATTGCTGCCCCTTCAAAGTAGATCATGGTCGTGGTAATCTTTTTGTCCTCCCTAACTTCTTGGCATTCGAAATATTGTTCTGCTTTAATCACCCAATCTTGGGCGTCTTTGCCATCGAACCTAGGAAAGTCTACCCGTAGGTTGGATCGGGGTTCATTATACTTTTGGCCCCTCTTTTTTTCACTTCTTTGTCCGGTTTTCTCACTATCCTCATCTGAAATCTCTTCACAATCTTTTTCAAACTGTGGCTTGGAACAAGTTGCCATGTTAACTCCCGTGGGCTTTTTATTTCCCATGTGAGCTTCGTTGGTTTTGGGTGAAATTTGAGTATTCTTTCCGATTTTATTTCCCCCAAAACTCGATTCGGCTTGCTCTTTAGTAGCTTCATATGATGTGTTCGGTTCCTCATAAGGTCCTTTTCCCTTATCTTGTCGGTTGCGTCCATTATTGACGGATCTTTCCATATGGTCCATTCTTTGGTTAAGCCCTTCTACGCTTTCTGACAATTGGTCCATTTTATTAATTCGGAATTTCGGCCAGTTAAGAAACCCAATTGATGACTTATTTGCGCTTATTGATCAGACATACGGTTCATAGCTTCCTCAAAACGAGACAACTTCTCTTCTACATGCGATGGCTGATTTTGTTGACCCAACCTATCTCTCAATTCCTCAAGTTCGGTCTCTATACGCATAAATTTCTCTCGGTTTGATGCGTTTCTTCCACTGCCCTCTTGAAGCAATTCGGTGGCGGCGTCTTCGGCCCCCATATCAAATTCCTGTCATTAACTCTTGAATTCTTCTTCTTTGCCATAGCAGCTCAATCAGTCCCAAGGTGCTCTGATACCAAACTGGTGGAACCCCGATTCTGAGGGGAAGTTCCCAACCCCAAGATCTCGCTCAGCAAAGGCAGTGCGGAAGAATTTCTGATCTCAGCCAAGAACTCGATGACAGGCGGATCTCAGTTTCAGGCATGATGGAGGGGGCTTCGCCTAAAATTCGTATAAAATCGATTCTCGCTCTATACAGCTCTGATTGCCGTGATTTCAATTCCATCCGACAGATTACTTACGTAAGATGCAAACAGAATGAAAATCCCCACAAGTTACCCGTGATTGAGCTGCCGATCGAAGCTGAAACGAACTCTGGCTTAGTTAGGCCTGAATGCGTCTGGGTCGACCGAATGAGGCTCTGGTCGTCGACTAACGATGGTCTGCGCGCCACCAGAGGAGGAAGCCGTCGTTTAGACACTGCTCCGCCACCAGGAACGCCTTCCGTGTAGCAGAAAACGCCTCTCGATCCTGCTGTGATCTTTAGAATCCGCACGTCTTGTACTGTTCAATGGAGTTGGGATGAAACATAGATAGAGGAAGAACCCGCCGGCCTTCTTCTCGTCTATCGGTGGTCTACGCCTTCCAAAGAATGTCGCCGCCGCTTAGGCACTGCTTGATCCTCTGAAATGCCTTCCATGTGGGGAAATGACGCATCACGATCCCACTGTGGCTGTGTAATCCGCACGTCAACCCACTGGTTCAATGCAGTCGGGAATAGAAATGACGTTGAAGAAGGAGGAGCCCGCCGGCCTCCTTCATCGATTCACCTCCTGGTTGAGAAGAACCAGCAGAGGGATGCAGAGGGCTGCCTAGGCCGCCATTAATGGAGTCAGTCCGAGCTAGAGGAAATGCTCGCAGGGAAGAAGACATTCTGACAATGGCTAGGAAGAAACGGAGGAACATAGAAGAAAATCATCACCAACTTTGGTTATTCCATTATCAAAAAGCTTAGGGCAAAATATTACAATGAGATTATTTATACCGTAGCATGACCGGGTTCGGTCTAAGTCTCGACCCGGGTGGGAACATAACTAAAACAGAACTGAAATGAAACCGGTTCTTAACTAAACCGTTGGATCGGGTCCTGGACCGGATCCTGTCAAAACTGCTCCGAACTAACCCGTCTCGCTGAAGTTGCTCCGTCTCGGTCTGCTAATGTCGGCTCGGGTCTGAACCCACTCCAACTCGGTCTGGGTCACCTGGGCGCACGTGGCTAGGTCCATCAACTAGGCTCGGTTTGGGTTTGACCGGACCTAGCTCAGTCAACTCCATGCATGGACCCACCTCGGTCTGGGTCAGGTCGGTTGGGTCTGGTGGCTGAGCTCGGACCCTCTCCCTCGGTTGTGCGCTCGGCCATGCCCGGGGGTTGTGTTGCGCCTGTAGCCCTCAGTGGCTTGTCTCCGACGTCTACCTGGTGTGACGTTAGGCCTTGTGTGGCGTTGTTAGCGCTACAAGCTGCACCATTCACGGTTAGTATAGCCTCCATGTCCCCTATACCCCGTGGCCAACTCTCACCCTCACCAAGTCTCTCGTGCTCGTCTGGCGACAAAGGGCTCGCGCAGCCGAGCTTAGCGCTATCGGACTGTGGTAGTCGATGGGATTCGAAGCAAACATGGCTAGTCCCGGCCTAGTCCTAGGCAGTCCCGTATCATATAATAACTTGGAGATTTCTCTCTTTTATATTTGCATAACATCAAATAACCTTCTTGTTGGTGTTAAAACTCCACCTTGCTTGATTACACCTGGTATGATCTTGCAGCTTGTAGGCAACGACTTCCATCAGGAAAGAACTAGATGCTATAGGGAAATTCATAGGTTATCAATTATGTAAGTCAAAATAATGGATTTAAAGGCTAACTACCCCATAGAATATTTAATATTGTGAAAATCTATGATGCTAAGGAGTCGCTTGGGCGTGGACCATAGCCACAAATATCACAATTAACATATCATGATATTTTTAAAATATCGTGATATTAACGATAAAAATGGGAAAATTTTGAGATATATTGAAAAAATGTTAAATATGAATTTATTGCGATTTAAATTCGATTTTTCCATTTTTTATTTCATTTTTTGCTTTTATTTTTTTCAACTTTTGTTACATTGTTTGATTTCCTCTTATTTTGGGCATTTAACATAACCTCCTAAATGCAATACAACACATAATAGTTTTCATTTCTTGTACTTTTACCAAACATTTTGATTTTTTATTTTTTTGAAACAACTCCAAGATTCTCCAGAAATTTTCCCAAAAAAAAAGTTTGTTGATAAATACCCAAGGAAAGCCTCGCTGATAAAAACCTAAGAACTATATATGTGGCTATGGCATGGACTAAGCGTCAGTGTACACCAATTTCCTAAGTTCACCACTTAGGCAATGAGATATGTTTGAAAATGAGACTGCAATAGTCACTAAATAAACATGCAGTAGAAATAGGCACTAAGGCCAAGTAAAAAGATAACCTTTATTCAAATGAATAGAGAATTGTTGTACACCACATCTTAATTTGTATAATGAGTAGTTTAGATATTTATGCAAAAGAAGAGAGAGAAGAGTGGACTGAACTAGCCATTGGGCTAGTTCCAACAGCTCATAAAAGAGCCATTGGAACTAGCCAATGGCTAGACCAAAAAGTAAAAATAAAACTAAAAATAAATATAAAATATAAAAAGTAAAATCTGAAAAAGGCGTCCGATCAATAATACATTATTAATACATATATTAACCTATATTTATATATGTATTCTTCATACATAAACATAAGTAATATATATGTATACATATACCCTATTTCTTAACACCCTTCTTAAATTTACAGTGTTATTACCGAAAGTTTATTTAAGAGAAAGTTAAATCTAAGAGAACATAGAGACTTAGCGAAGAAATCAGCCAGTTGGAATTTTGAGGAAACATATGGAAGTTTGATATTTTTTTCAAAAATTCTTCACGAATATAGTGACAATCCATCTTTATATGCTTGGTTCGTTCATGGAATGTTTGGTTCTTGGCAATGTACATAAAGCTCTTGTTGTCGCAGTACAAATCAATGGGTTCTTCTAGTCTTATTCCCATATCAAGGAGCATTTGACGAAACCAGTCAATTTCCATGGTTGTGGAGGCCATAGCTTGAGATTCAGCTTCAGTAGAAGAAAGACTTTCTGTTACTTTTTGCACTTCCACGAGATGAGTGATTCCCCTAAAAAAATGCAAAACCCAGTAGTTGAGTGTCTATCATTTTGATCTCCTCCTTAATCAGCATTAGTATAAGCAATGAAGTTTGGAGAGGAAGAAAAAACCATAAATACTCCATTATTTATTGTCCCTTCGACGTATCTAATGATATGAAAAACAGTTCCATTGAATGGTTGATGGAGCATGCTGAAATTGACTTACCGTGTCAACTGCATGTGTAATATTAGAATGAGTGATGTTGAGATACATTGAAGTTCCCACAAGCTGTCGGTAGGGAGTAGGATTAGTAAGGGAAACTTCATTAACAATCTTCATGTTGCTTCCTACTGCTTCATGAGTTTCCATAATCTTATCATCTGATCTGATTTAGTAATAATCTATGCAGAAAATTTAGTTCATGATAAAAAATATCCTCTAGTGGAGTATGCAACCTCAATTCCCAAGAAGTATGACAGGAAACCTAAATCTTTTATTTCAAAATTTTTTTGCAGTGGGTTCTTACATTCTTTAATTCCTTCTTTCTCACTACCTATAATGATCATGTCATCAACATATAGCAGGAGGATTATGATACCTACAATAGTATCTTTAACAAACAAGGCAATGTTAGTTGAACATGAATGAAATCCATAATTAGAGAGAACATAGTTAAAATGATACCAAGCTTTAGGTGTTTGTTTGAGGCCATATAGAGCTTTCTTAAGTCTAAAAACTTTTTCTTGTGAAAGTGACAAACCTGGTGGTACTTTCATATAAACTTCTTCCATAAGATCTCTATTTAAGATTGCATTTTTAACATCCATTTGATAGATATTCTAGTTTTTAACAGATGGTAATACAATAAGAGTACTAACGGTAGTCATTCTGGCTATAGGAGCAAATGTTTCCTCATAGTTAATTCCATATTCTTGAGTTTTAGCAACAAGCTTAACTTTATATCTTTCTAGAGATCCATCACTTTTCGATTTCATCTTTAAACCCATTTGCATCCAATAGTCTTTTTTCCTATACACATTGTATTTCCTACGTTTTAGCTTTTCTCAAAGCAATTCTTCTAACATAGCATTCTTCCACTCAATATGTCTTGAGGCTTCATTAAATGTAGATGGTTCAAAGTGAGAGTAAATGACATTGATTCTAGTTCTATATGTTGGGGTGAATGTCTCATATGACACAAACCTATTGGGTTGCCTTATGTTTCTAGTTGATCTTCGAAGGTTGTCTTTATTTGAAGTAGATTGAAGATCAACATTTTTAGGTTGTTATTCTTCACCAATGTTTTGTTGCTCGTTTCTTCCATGGTATGTGTTTATGTTTTTGGGTACTTCACTGTCACTTTTATCATTAATGTTACTATCATCAATGTCATACATTTCATCATCACATTGAGAGAGATACTTGAATAAAAAAGAGTAATCATTGTTGTTTTGTGATTCTCTATAATTTTTGAATCCATTTTCTTCTTCATTAAACTTTACATTCTTTGAAACTATGATCACGTCTTTGATTGGTCATAGCATTTGTAGCCTTTTTGTCTCAGAATAACCAATGAAGGCACATTCTATAACCTTTGAACTTAGTTTGTCAGTCTTGTCATTTAAAACAAAACATTTGCATCCCAAAAAATTTTAGGCATATTTTTTGCAATAAGTAGGGTTCTTGTTGTTTCTACTATGTGTCTATATTTTCTTTTAGAAATTTCATTTTGTTGAGGTGTTCTTGGACATGATCTTTGATGAACTATTTCATAGTTTTCCAAATATCTTCTAAATTCATTCAAAATATATTCACCTTCAGAATCAGTCCTTAGGATTTTTAATTTGGCATCAAACTGCTTTGTTTTTGAACACCTCAAAAACTTCAGATTTGAATCTTAGGAAATATATTCAATAATATCTAGTGAATTCATCAACAAAGATCACATAATAAGATAACCCTCTATTTGACATGATAGGACAGGCCCCCATATCTTGAAATGAATAAGCTCAAAAGCCATAAACGAAAAGAAGTTACTTTGTCCAAAAGATAAAAATTTCATTTTTTCATATATACAATCATTACATTTAAAGTTCTCAATATAAATGTCCTTGGTAGCAGTCATCATAGATAATTTTCTAATGTTTGGATGACCTGATCTTTGATGCCAAACATTGATGCTTACATTTTTGACGTAGTTACAAAAGTTTTCTTTGGGAATACTTAAATTGTTCATGTAGTAAAGGTCTCCATTTCTAAAACCTTTCCCAATCATTGTCATGGTTTGGTGATCATGCACCAAACATTTATTTGATAAGAAAACTATATTAAAACCATGATCTAAAGTTTAAGATACCCAAAGTAAGATAAGATTAAGTCTTGGGACATAACTAACTTTTCGTATAAACTTGGTCAAAGACGTTCCATCAACGGTAACTACATTTGATTCTTTTTTTGCTTGTTCAAACTTGGTCAAAGATGATATATGAGGTGTCATATGAAATGATGCACTGTAATCCAGAGGCCAAAGAATCATATCGGGAGTGTTGGAGGTAGATGTCGTTGTTGCTAGTATTTCGAAATTTGACTCATTAATTATGAGTTGAAGAGCTGACACAATTTGGTTCAATGTTGTGGAGATTGATGCAAAATCACATCCTTCATTTTGAACATTTGCAATCTTCTTTTGATCAATTGTCTAGGGGTTTGTTGCCCGCCTTGAGAATACGAAGCTACTACTTTAAGAAAATTCTCTCCATAATTTCATGATTGTCCTTCATTGTTTTTTCCTTTCAACTTTGGACAATTAGGTCTTATGTGACTCGGTTAATGACAAAAATGACAAATAACCATATATTCTACTTTTTTTATTTTTAAAGCAAGGACGTCTAAAAGATCTAATATTGCTTCTCGGTCTAAAAGTGGCTAAAACTTTTTATTCTTCTTGTTTGGAAATTAGAACACTATCTATTTCTTTGGATAAATGCATTCCAGCATTTTCTCCACTTAGTTTCGTAAAAAGTTCATGAATGAGTAGAGGATAAGCAAAAGATAATAGATCTGACCTTATTTGTTCAAATTCAGGACTTAGCCCTTGAAGAAATTGAAAAAAATCTAAATTCATCAACTTCATGTCTTTCAATTTGGTGGCATTTACAATCCATTCCTAGTTTAGGACTAAGTTGATCTAATTCATTCCAAACACTAGAGATTTTCATCAAGTAATCTCTTACATTTTTCTCTCCTTGTTTGATATTTTGGGCTTTTTGAATGAAGAGATACTTCCGGGCCATATCCTTTTGAATAAACATTCTTTTGAGGTATTTTCATATCTTACTTGCCTTCCCATAGTACATGAGGTTTTGAGAAATTGTAGGTTTGATACTTCCATAAATCCATTCTTTAATCCTTGAGTTCTTGGCTTCCTAATCATATAGTTTCTTATAATATTCAATCATAGCATTTTGCCTTTCTTCCTCATCTACTTCTTTCACAATCCCTTGACGTACCTCTTATGAAGCCCCATAAGTATTTTCTTTTTATGTGCATCTCTAAATATGTAGCTCATAATGTGTAGTTAGTTCCATCAAACTTGTATGGAGCATGATACCTCCCTCGATCGAGATTTTGGAGTCTTCCATGAAATCTACTTTAGAGAACTAAGTGATACTATTGGATGTTTTACCAAACAGTTGGTGGATGATAATCAGTTTGGAGTGCAACAGTAAATCAAGTTTAAAACAACAGAATATTGAGGTGTCGTTTTATTATAAATATCCTTTCTCAAAAGTTCAGCAAATCAGCAAAAAGGAATGGAAGGTCACTTAGTTTAGATAGTCTTTGAGACAATTCCACAAACAGGTGGTGCAACTTGAGAAATGATAGCAACGAACGGGTAGACGTTTGATGATCCAGTCTTCAGAGATAAGACAACAAACTAGCTTTAGAATTTCAACAAAAAGCCCAGCCCAACCTTGCTCTAATACCATGAAAATGTGACTGCAATAGTCACTAAATAAGCATGCAGCAGAAATAGGCACTAAGGCCGAGTAAAAAGATAATCTTTAATCAATGAATAGAGAATTGTTGTACATCACAACTCTATTTGTACAATGAGTAGTTTAGATATTTATACAAGAGAAGAGAGGGAGGAGTGCACTGAACTAGCCGTTGGGCTAGTTCCAGTGGCTCATAAAAGAGCCATTGGGACTAGCTAATGGCTAGATCAAAAGGTGGAAATGAAAATAAAAATAAATATAAAAAGTAAAAAGTAAAAACCTAAAAAAGGCATCCTATAAATAATACATTATTAACAGATATGTTAATCTATATTTTTATATGTATTGTTCATACATAAACATAAGTAATATATATGTATACATATACCCTATTTCTTAACAATGTGTTGGCACCCTAGGCTGGCGCATAGACTCTCTTAGGCATGCCTAGGTGTCAACACTTCTAGTCTATTGATAAGTGCAAAGTCACCTTCCCTTTCAATTAAAGTTTTTTAATTGAGTATGTATCTTTATGTACTTTATTTTTATTGATTTCATATTTTTATGTATTTTTATGTTGATTATTCTGTTATATGTATACTGTTATATGTATATATTGTTAGTCACTTAGTCTGTTATATAGTATTGTGATAACTCCTACCTATTACATGTATACATTTGTAAGGTTATGTTATGTACGTACTTATATCATATAGTTATATATATTGTTAATTTGTTGTACTTGTTATAAACTTATATGTATATACTACTATGTTAAATTGTATTGTAACACAATTTGTTATTCATGTTATATGTATTTTAATATGTGTTATATGTATATACTGTTATGTACAGACTGTTATACCTGCTATATAGTATTGCATCAACCTATTATATGTATATACTATTAGCTTGTTCTATAATTGTAGAATTGTGATACCTGTTATATGTATACGCTAGTATGGTTATGTACTTATATGTATACTGTTATGTACTGTTAGTTTTTTTATTGCATTATGTCTTTCTTTAAGTACAATTAGATTAAAGCCTTCTTGCAGATTTATATTCCTTCTTCAAGAGACTAGATTTAGTTTTTTTTTAATTTTTCTTGTAATGTTAAACTTCTTCTATTGATTTTTCATATTCAATGAAGTCAAAAATTAATTTTTGATTGTTTAAGTTGATTATGCTTGCTATATTATTACTCTCCACATTTCAAATATTAGTAATAGTGAATCAAAACAACTTAACATATTAACATAACTAAAAAAATTAAGAAAAAAAATGATTGCCTTTTTTGCCTATGCCCACTTAGGCACCCAAGCATTGCCCGGGCTCCTTGACAACATAGGTAAAAGTTCGTTGTATGTTTAGTTTAGAATTTGGGAATCTTTTGAATTCATGATGTTTCCATCTCATATGGGTTTTGGTACAGGTGCAAACCATGGGAACTTGATGATGTAGTTGACATGTCAACATAGTTTGACGCCATCACATGGGAATGGATATGGTGCCGGTATGTGTGGTGGTCTTATATATATATATATATATATATCATAGTTTTAAACGGTGAGGTTTTTCTCAGGTATAATAAGGCGACCTTCAAAAAAACAAAAAAAATACGGTAAATTTTTAAAAATTAAAAAAAAAAAAAAAATAAGTGAGAAACTAATAACACAGTTGAAGAAGTGGATGAGTTAGGTTTACCCATTTTGTTCCAACACTTATCCTCTAAGTGACCAAGACGACCACAATATGTGCACTGAAGTCTTCCACGTCCTCCAGGACCTCGGCCTCTTCCTCTACTACGGGAAGAGTATAGTCCACTTCTTCCTCCTCCAAATGAGGCAAGGGCAGAAGGCTGTGAGTTGTTCGATGATGGAGGAAGAGTAACCGCCAATCTGTTTAGTCTATTGAAGGCCTCATCACGATTAGGAAAATCTGAACCCATTTGATCCTTGGAAGCAGAATAATCAGAAGATAGTCCAACAAGAAATTTAACCACAATCATTTGCTCCATGTGAGATTTGAGACAATGCTTACAGGGTGGTTTTAAGGAATTCATCTTCTCATAAGTAAACTTCAACTTTGTAAGATATTCCATCAAATCCATGTCACCTTGTTGCATTTGTAACAATTCTTGTTGAACCTGTAAAATTTTGTTGATGTTTTTATCTTGAGAGTATGTCTGCCGAAGAGAATTCCACATATCTTTGGCTGTATTACAATAACAAAGCCCTGCTACAATGTGGGGTTGAGTGCTATTTATAAGCCAAGCACTAATTTTTAATATTGTTTTCTTCCTCCCACCGTGCGTATTTACCAGTCTTTTCAACTGGTTTATCTTCTTCCAATATATATTTCTTTCCATGTCCAATGACTGACAACATAAAGGTTCTAGCCCATACATCATAGTTGGCTCCATCAAGTTTGATAGTAGATCCAAACTAGAATGGATTCGAGAAAGCTTTGTATTCAACACCTGCCTCTATGTGCTGATTTCCAGATTTAGTTCTATCAAGTTGTATAGATCTGTTGGCAGCCATGATAAAATCTCAAAATAGAAAAATATGAAAGTTCTCGGCAGACTGAATATTGACAAATAAGAAATCAAGCCAATCACCAACAGGGAAGAATATCTCTGCAATCGTTATTTCTGCAGCCCCACGATAGACCCACTACTACAACAATACTACACAAATTTCCAGATGCAGATAGCTCGCAGCTAACGTGCACAGGTTTGACAGCAAACTTCAATACCAACCTGTCTGCTTCTCTCAACTTTAACGATGTTTTGACTGTGAGGATCCACCAGACATCACACGACCAAGCAGATCAATCCACCTGGCATCGCACGACCAAATAGATCAGAATTTCTCTTATCTGAACTTCTTCACTGCAATAACTGAATCAGATCTAATACACCGCAACATGTAGATCTGAACGACGACATCAAATTTTTTTGGCAACTGAATTAGATCTGATACACCGCAACATGTAGATCTGAACGACGACATCAGATTTTGTTTTTCAGCAACTTCACGACTTCAACGACAACATAAGGGTGTTAATCACGTTTTTACATGTTAAACGTGATTAACCCCTTTCCACCAAACAGTCCCACCGTATCTTTTGAAGGCAGCAGCAACTTTAGACGTCCAACCTTGTCGTGAATGAGTGGATGAGAAAAAGAGAAGAAGGGAAGCCGCGTGAAACCCTAGGTGGCACGGTACTAGGTCCGAGGCTCTGATACCATGTTGCGTAGAGAGGTAGAGAAGAGGAAGAAGAGAAGAATGTGAGGAAGGAGGAGAAAATAGGTAGCAGTCATCTTTCTTACTACTGCTCCTCTTTTGTTAGACTAAATAAGAATTAGGGTTATGTTTAACCCTTTACATAAAGAGTCCAACAAAATTTTAAAATTCAGAAAGCTAACTAATATTAAATTCCAAAATACATAAAACTTTAAATACCAAAGCAACACGTTTCCTCAACAGAAGCTAAGTCAAACAAGAAACTCTACACTTGAGAATTTGCATCACCATGGTGCAAAATCAAATCATAGCCATAGAAAATGCATTTAAAAAAAATGTGTTAAAAATGTTAAAATCAAGTTAGGTGAAAAAAAGGAAAAATGCATTTTTTTAGAAAAAAATGCCGAAAACAAAATAAAGGCAAAACAAACGTGTTTGCACTTTTTCGTTCTTTTCATTTTTGTCATGCTTTTCATGTGTTTTTTTGCATTTTTCACATTTTTTAATTACCATATTTCTATTTTCACATTTTTTGCATTTTGTTTTTATGATTTTGGCCACCTTTCTCTTTCTTGGTGAAAGATTAATTGTTTTAAAGTTTGTCAAAATTTTCCCAAGAAAAACAACTCAATCATATTATACCCAACAAAAACCTCGTCCTTTGACACCTGAAAATGATATGTGTCTATGGTGCAAACAAGGAATGGACTAAAAGGACCCTTAGAAAGTTACAAGCTCTACAAGCCATGTCGATGTGCTGTGTTAGGTTCACAAACGAGGATAGACACAAGTTGGGCTACTTCCACCATTTGATGCATAGGTTACGACAGCAAGTATGCATGATGCCATAGGGTCAAATGGAGTGACGGTCAGTAAGGAATTGTCAGCTGCTTATATGACACTAATCGAAAACTAACTTTAACTGCTGCCTAAAAAATCTTTTCGATAATTCACTTGGATGGTTGCAAGGACATCCGAATTTTGTCTTTTGGCAGACTCCCACAGCATTACTCACCGAAGATTAATGGATGAAAGGATCCCAGTGATAGTGTGTTAGTCATGGGACTAAGTTGTAAATATTTTGACAATAGATTACAAAATAAGAGGGTATCGGGTCAGATAGGATCAGGGTTAGTACCTTGAGACCCGCATATTGACCACCCATATAAGTAGTTTAGGGTTGGGCGAGCCAGTTACATTTTTGGAAATAGTGGTTGGTTATGGAAATAGTGGTTGGTTAGCCCTAATCGGAGAGGGTTACTGTGTGAGTGAGTTTCTAAAAGTAATACAAAATGTGGTGGCCAACAGCTACCAGTGGTATCAGAGTAGGCGATGGCAAGCAAGGAAGCCCTCACTACGATGGAACTCATAAAGAAACAGGTGGAGCTCGATCGACACGCTTTTGCTGGACGATTAGAATGTCTGGAGAAAAACTACGGGAAGGTGGGACAGCAACTATCAGCAGTAGAGCAGCACATCCAAGTGCTCAGGGCAGAGCAACAGTTCATCATGGCAGGGCAGCTGACTATCACTTTTTGCTGCGGGAGATGGTCACGCGATAGGAAAACAAACCAAACTCCTCCAGCCGAACACTGTCTGAAGGGGAGGGTGTCGACAGCAACAGGATCAGATTGCAGTATTCTCGGCCAACTGCCAGACCCTCCAATGGTTCAAGTATGCCTTTCAGAGCTCCACAAGGATGTACAATAGACCCAAATAGGATAAATGGGGAGAGGCCAGCAGGGGTAAGAACACCCAAACTGGACTTTCTGAAATTCTCAGGCGACAACCCATTGAGTTGGGTTTTTTGTGCGGAGCATTACTTTGAATGGTTGAATATATTTGAAGATATTTAGGTATCTCACGCAGCGGTCCACCTGGAAGGACCAACTATCTGCTGCTACCGCCAGTTAGTAGCCCAACAGGGCCGCACATCTTGGTGCTCATTTGTAGAATCTTTAACGATTCGATTCGGGCCATCTGCATATTTAGTAGGGCTGAACAGCGAGTCGAGTAACTCGAACTCGGCTCGTTAAAGCTCGGGTCGAATTTGAATTCGAGCCAGCTTTTATACTCAACGAGCCAAGCTCGAGTTGTCCGTTCAACTCGTTTATTTTATCGAGCCGAGTACGAGTTCAGTTAAGGAAGTTCGCTTAACCCAACTCGGCTCGCTTAACCCAAGTAAGGATATTTATTTTTTTCCTCATTCGCGCATCTTCATTTCTCGTCTTCTTTTTTTCTCTCTTCACTCTCTTCATCCATCTTCTTGATTGGATGGCTTTTGTTTTTTGTTATTATCAATCCCTTTTTTTTTTTACATTTTGTGGAAACAGGAGGGCAGAGGGGTGAGAACGTGACTATAACAGTCACTCAAGAAGCATATAACAGAAATGGGCACTAAGGCCAAGTGAAAAAGTATAACTCTTATTCAAATGAATACTGAATGGCTGTAAAACACAACAAAATTTGTATAAGAGGCAGCTCATGCATTTATACAAGAAATAAGAAAGAAGAGAAGAAAGTAGAGAAGGCTGTTCCAGCCGTTGGGAGTTCCACCTCGAATGGCTAGAACAAAAGGTTAAAAAAAAAATGAAAATAAAAGAAAAATAAATACATAGAGAAGAAAAATAAAATGTAAAACATAACCTAGCTATGATATCACTAAGATATCTTATTTCCTAACAACCCCACCTAAATTTGTAGTGCTATCACCGAAAGTTTATTTAAAAGAAAGTTGAATGTGGGATAACATAGAGGCTTTGTGAAGAAATCAGCCAGTTCGAACTCAGAGGAGACATATGGAAGCTTGATAATCTTCTTCAAAATTTTTTCACGAACATAGTGACAATCTATCTCTACATGATTTGTTCGTTCATGAAATGTTTGATTCTTGGCAATGTAGATAGGACTCTCATTGTCGCAACACAAATCAGTGGATTCTTCTATTCTTGTTCCCATATCAACGAGCATTTGACGAAGGCAGACAATTTCCATAGTTGTGGAAGACATGGCTCAATATTCAACTTTAGTAGAGGAAAGAAAGGCTTTCTGTTACTTTTTGCACTTCCATGAGATGAGTAATTCCCCTAAAGAAAACACAAAACCTAGTAGTTGAGTGTCTATCATTTGAATCTCCTCCCCAATCAACATCAGTATAAGAAACTAAGTTTAGAGGAAGAAGAGACCATGAATACTCCCTTATTTATTGTTCCTTTAATATATCTGATGATACGAAGAATAGCTTCCATGTAAATGGTTGTTGGAGCATGCTAAAATTGACTTACTGTATGAACCGCATGAGCAATGTCAGGATGATGGATGCTAAAATACATTAAGGATCCCACAAGTTGTCGGTAAGGAGTGGGATTGGTGAGTTGAACTTTATCATCTATCATCATGTTGCTTCCTATTGCTTCAGAAGTTTCTATGATCTTATCATCTATTATACCTGACTTAGCAATAATCTCTATAGCAAACTTAGTTTGTGACAAAAAATATCTTCTAGGAGAGTATGTAACCTCAATACCCAAGAAGTACGTTAGAAAACCTAAATCTTTCATTTCAATTTTTTTTTGCAGAAATTTCTTGCATTCTCTAATACCTTCTTTGTCACTACCTATGATGATCATGTCATCAACATATAGTAGGAGGATTATGATAGCCGCATTAGTTTTCTTAACAAAAAAAACAGTGTGAGTTAAACATGAGTGAAATCCATAGTTAGAGATAGCAGAGTTAAAACGATCAAACCAAGCTTTAGGAGCTTGTTTGACACCATAAAGAGCCTTCTTAAGTCTAAGAACTTTTTCTTGTGGAAGTGGCAAGCCTGTGATACTTCCATATATATATTTTCTATAAGATCTCCATTTAAAAATGCATTTTTAACATCCATTTGGTAGATATTCTAGTTTTTAATAGATGCTAAGGCAATAAGGATCCTAACAGTAGCTATTCTAGCTATAGGGGCAAATGTTTCCTCATTGTTAATACCATATTCTTGAGTATAACATTTAAATAAAGCTTGGCTTTTTATCTCTCTAGAGATCCATCACTCTTAGTTTTCACCTTGTATACCCATTTGCATCCAATAGTCTTTTTTCCTATGGGTAGATCTTGTATTTCTCAAGTTTGAGCTTTTCTCAAGGCATTTAATTCTTCCAACATAGCATTCTTTCATTCATTACATTTGTAGGCTTCATTAAAAGTGCTTGGTTCAAAGTGAGAGTAAATGGCATGTCCAAAAGATAGACATTTTATTTTTCCATGTATGCAATCATTACATTTAAAATTCTCAATACAAATTTCCTTGTTAGGAGTCATCATAGACAATTTTCTAATGTTTGGATGACCTAGTCTTTGATGCCAAACATTGATGTATACATTTTTGACATAGTGACAAATTTATTTTTTTGGGATAAATGAATTGTTCATGTAGTAAAAGTCCCCTTTTCTAAAACCTACCCCAATTAATCTCCTGGTTTGTTGATCCTGCACCAAGCATTTATTTGATGAGAAAATCATATCAAAACCAAGATCTGAAATTTGAGATACAGAAAGTAAGTTAAGATTAAGTTTAGGGACATAATTGACTTTTGGAACAATAAACTTTTGTTTTCCAAATTCTTTTTGAAAATTTTCAGTTCTTTTAACACTCAAAGATGTTCCATCAGCGGTAACTACATTTGATTCTTTTATTGCATGTTCAAAGTTGGTCAAATATGATATGTTTGGTGTCATATGAAAAGATGTACTGGAATCTAGAAGCCAAGGATTCATACCGGGAGTGTTGGAGGTGGATGCCATGGTTGCTAATGCTCTGGAATTCGACTCCTTGATTATGTCTTGAAGAGCCGTCATGATTTGATTCAATGTTGTGGAGATAGATGTAAGATCACATCCTTCATTTGTAACATTTACAACCTTCCTGTGATCAAATTGTCTAATGTTGTATTGTTCACTATAAGGATATGAAGTTCCTCGGTTGTGTTGCCCGCCTTGAGGATATGAAGCTCATCCTTTGAGAAAGTTTTCTCCATAGTTTCGTGATTGTTCTTCATTATTGTTCAACTTTGGACAAGTAGGTCTTATGTGACCCGGTTCATGACAAAAATAGCAAACAACCTTATGTTCCCTTCTACTTTGATTTCTAAAGTGAGGAGGTCTAAAAGATTTAAAGTTGTTTCAGGGTCTAGAGGCAACAAATCTTTTTCTTCCTCTTGTTTGGAAACAAGAACACTATCCATCTCTTTGGATAATTTCATTCTAGTTTCTTCTCTACTTAACTTTGTAAGAAGTTCATGAATGAGTGGAGGAAAAGCTAATGATAGAAGAGCTGACCTTATTTGTTCGAATTTGGGTCGTAGTCCTTGAAGAAATTGAAAAAATCTAAAATTCATCGACTTGATCTCTTCTAATCTCATGACACTTACAATCCATTCCTGGTTTATGAGTAAGTTGATATAACTCATTCCATACACTAGAAATTTTCATAAAGTAATATCTAACATTTTTCTCTCCTTGTTTGTTATTTTGGGCTTTTTGAATCAAAAGATACTTTTGGGTCATATCTTTTTAGGTAAACATTCACTTGAGATATTCCCAAACTTCACTTGCTTTTTCATAATACATAAGATTTTAGGCAATCCTAGGTTCAATACTTCTGTAAATACATTCTTTAATCCTAGAGTTTTGGCTTCCCAATCATTTAATTTCTTATAATATTCATTCATAGCATCTTGTCTTTCCTCCACATCTAATTCTTTCACAACTTTATTTTCTACTTTGGTTAACTTGAGAAAGGGAGGGGTGGACGTACCTCTTGTGAAGCCCTATAAATATTTCCCTTTGATGTGCATCTCCAAGCATTTTGCCCATAGTGTGTAGTTGGTTCCATCAAGCATGTACGGAGCATGTTAGCTTCCTCCTTCGATCAAAACTTTGGAGTCCTCCATGAGAGAAAGATTTTAAATAACAATCTCCAAGGAAATAAAAAAGGAAGTCCTTCTAGAAGTTTCATCAAATAGTTGGTGAGCAACACCAAAAAAGTCTTCAAGAAATGATGATCAACAGCAATAACCAACGTTAGAAATTTTCTTCTGCAAACCAGCAGCTTAAAAAGTAAGAAATGACTTCTAACAAATCTTCAACAAGCAGCCCAATGGCTCTGATACCATGAGAACATGACTATAACAGTCACTCAAGATGCATATAATAGAAAAGGGCACTAAGGCCAAGTGAAAAAGTATAACTCTTATTCAAATGAATACTCAATGGCTGTAAAACACAACATAATTTGTACGAGAGGTAGCTCATGTATTTATACAAGAAATAAGAAAGAAGAGAAGGAAGTAGAGGAGGGTGTTCTAGCCGTTGGAAATGGCCGGCATTTCCTCCACACATTCAAGAGAGAACTTGGAAATGGCCCGCATTTCCTTTTTTTTGTTTGGGGGGGGGGGGGGGGGGGGGGAACGAATCCTCCCTCCCTTTTCCTACATAGTCAGTTCAAAATTGCAAAGTGTCAGTGTCAGACCACGTTTGACAATGACACTGGCACACTTTGACACGTCTTGGATAACCTGTTTTCAAAATACAAAATGACCCAAAAATGGACATGCATATCTGTTTCTCGCCACATTTCTAAAACTGAATACTTATCATCTAAGAATGTCTGACACTTCTTGATACATTGATACACATGCCCGACAGTTCAGCTTTTTGTAAAACCCTAAAAGAAGTTGGGCAGCTTTTGACACTCCATTCAACGGCTGGCCTTCGACACTTGAACGTGATAATTGAGTTGGTTTATGCAAAATGATGGTACTTAATAAAGCACTGAACACAGGCAAAACATATGTTTAGTCATCTTTAGAAAATCAATCAGGATTCATATGCATGTCTTTTTTATTTTTTTACTGTCTAAATGGTTCTCAATAATTTACTATATCATGTTGCAACTTGTAAGCTAATACTGGTTTGGTTGATTTGCAGAAAATAAGACAAATGATTGCCGATGTATATAACGATGGGAGCGGAGCAATTGATTTTGATGAATTTGTACATATGTTGACTGCAAAGATTGGGGAAAGGGTACCAAGGAGGAGTTGATAAAAGCTTTTCGCATAATAGATCAAGATAAATATGTAAAATTTGACTTGAACTTTTTTTTCTAGCAATCTGTCTTTTTCTAATTATTCTTTTAACTGCAGGAGAACATATCAGAGAGGGACATTGCAGGAATTTCAAGGGAATTGGGTTTGAACTTCACACGAGAGGATATCCAAGAGATGATTGAGGAGGCTGATCGTGATGGCAAGTCTTTTTGGGATATAATTAGTTTATTTACTTTTTGTTGTATGGTTTTCCATCACAAGGCAACAGATCAAGCAATAAACTGTCCCAGCCTGGGTGTGCTTTCCCTGTGAGTCACCAACAATATATATATATATATATATATATATATATATATATATATATATATATATATATATATATATATATATATATATATATATATATATATATTGGAATGACACAAAACAATTAGCATGGCTCCTCTCAGATAATGCCACAAACAACAGTCTTATAACTCGTTATTTTAGTGCAAAAGTGATGTTTCTGCACTATTATTACTTGTCCATGGATTTTTCTCCTCTGTAATAAGAGCAGTGACTACTTGTAATGCTTGTCCTAGGGCTTAAATTGTTGTTTGTATTGTGCATCTCTGTTCTTGGTAGGGTCACTGTTTACTTTTATATTAACATGAAGCACATGTGAGATTTATCATGCTAATATCATGGAAGATTAAAGGATGATAAAGTTGGTTGGCACAATCAGAGATTGATTCTTTGGCTCGCTAGCTTGACTTGTTCATGAAGGCTTTATTGTCATTCTTACTTAATCATCCTTTTTCTTGTTTGAAGATTTGTCTTTATAAATGAAAATTGGATCATTTTGTGCTTTTTCAGGTGATGGAAAAGTGAATGTTGATGAATTCTTCAGCATGATGAGGAAAACCAGCTGTCGGGTTTGAAATATTTCAGGATTTGCCCAGTTTGGGAATATCGTGCTTTTTCCTTTTTGTAATTTGAACCAAGGGTGTGGGTTGTTGTCAATATATGTAACAACAGTTAATTTATTTTAAATCAGACTTTTCGTGGATGGTGTGGGCAGTTTGACTTTTGGGTTTCGTAACAGATATCTGTTTCATGTCTTGTTGTACCCCTCCTTGTAGAACTTCTTTCTACCTAATGATGGGACTTACTAATAACTGCCTCCCAATAAACGAAACAATGCTTCTACAACTTCTCATTAATAAGTATCTGAAAGGTTTTCCCACATGCCAGTTTTTTTGCTTATGGACTGGCTTTGAACTTGGAACAAATTAGTTTCTTTCATTTGCCACATTTAAACTTGGATACAGCCTCCCAGTGATCCATAGAAAATTTGAACTCCCAACTATTTACAGCTCGTTGTCTATTTGGAAATCCGCAAAATTGGCTATTGTCAAATAATTGAGGACAAGACCAGAGCATAGAGAGAGAGAAAGATGTCACTTCTAGTCATTGACCTATTTACCTTTCATGTAACATGGTCTTTCAAGATAATGCCTTTGAATTTTATTGCGATGAAGTTGTCCAAAACCCAATAAAGATCATTATTAAGATAAATTAATCAAAATGAAATGAGAAACCAGAATTGCGACAAGGCAGCCTTCATAGTCCTGGGAGATGTTGAGAAACAATCGTCTCCCATTTTGACGTTTTCCTTTGGAAAAAAGTTAAGAGTGGGAGAGAAAGAACCCCTTGGGGACAAGGGCGGACCTTTTCCATCTTGCTTGGCATGCAGGACGAGGAGAGAAAGAGGATCAGAGTGGCAAGACCTGTGTAGCATTCAAGAACTCACCACCACTAAAGATAGGCTTAAGAGAAAAAATGCGACTAGAAGCTTTCTAGCATCAAGAAAAGACAAACGCTGCTCACTTAGGGTCAATTTATCACACATCTGTATGTGATAACACCCTTGTAAACAAAACCGAATCGCATGTGATTCCATGAATCATGAATTCGTGGAGATGGACATGTCATCTGGAAAGAGAGATTTCTCTCTTCCTTTAATGGAAAAAACTAGTTTTCTTTCCTATTTAGTTCATTTTCCTTTATTAGCTTATATTCAAATATTTTCATTAAATGTCATTTTAATGGTTTGGATGCATAACAGATTACATTGAGGACAAGATCCAACATGTAGACAAATGAATGATCAGGAGGCACATAATAATCAGACATGGAAATACATTGCAAGTAGTGATTGATATTCTATTGCACAACAAAATAAAGCAAGTAAATGAGCCTTATTCAAAAAAAAAATGATAACACGAGGACCACTCTTGGTGGTGCAAACAAAGAGAGAATTGTGAATATAGGTAAACTATGACAAATGAGAAAGATAAGTATTCATTAAAGCAATATTGAAAAAATGCAGAAAAACTCAAAGGCACGACATATGGTGATGGACCATCTTATACCAGGAAAGAGGTTCTTTAGGGGCAGGATAAAGGATTTGTCAAATAATTGGCAGACATAAGAAAGAATGTACAATTATTTGGCTAGACTAATTGACTTTTTTCTTATTTTGCAACAAAGAAAGCATGAAATAAAGATGCCTATTTGAATAAGCTTTAGTTTCAGAAAACAGAAAACAAAAACCAGTTTGAATACTAACCATATAAAACAATTGTTAAGCACAAAGATGGATGAAGGAAAGCAAGTTTTATTGAGGTCAAAGTGACAAGATACAAAGGGAAAAGTTGACTCTTTGTCAGAGGACTTTAATCTCAATAAAATGGAAAATAGAAGGATAAATAGGATGTAACATACTGCTTCTTGGCATTAGAGGCAGTTTATGAATTACAGTTTTAGCCCAAAATTTTTTTGAACCCCAGTGTTTTTTTGTATGAGTATTGCTAAGACATTACATTAGAATTTGAAACTAGTAATATATATAGAAAGTACATGACTTAATCTCTCTCATTTGAACTAGATGGAAAATGGAAGTTTGATGGTCACAAAATTCCCAGTCAAACTAGAAGTCTAAAATAGTCCAAGAACAAGTGGGGTTAAGGTATTATGGTCATTGGTCAACATCAAACTTATAATTTTCTGCCATGACCAATGGTTTGTTAGCACTTGGTTAATCGAGATTAAATTATGCTATTCATGATTATGTTTAGTTAACATCAGTTTAAGAGCTTAAGCACTCAATTAGTGATGGATTAGAACTCTTATGTTAGGATTAGACACTAAGCTAAATCAAAACTAAAACTAATCATTTAAATCCAATTAATTGAACAAACATCATCAAAATATATTATTATTTTTCTAAACATCAAGATAGAATAATACAAAAAAGAATATAACATGTAATAAAAGAATAATAATTTTTGGCTATACATAGGGGTTGCCACCCCTTTGCGATCGAACATCAGGGAGAAGAGGAAGAAAGAGAAGAGAAAGAGGGAGGTGAGGAGAAAGAGGGAGAGGGGAGAGAAATAGAGGGTAGTGAGAGATAATAGAGGTGAAAGAAAGTGTCTATTGGCGATGAAACTTTGTCGACTCCTTCTTCTCTCACGTTGTAGTCACCTAGAGTGGAGGTTTTGCAATAATATCAGGTATAATGAAAGTTATTGTAATTTTTTCGATTACATATAAAATTTTAGATTTTTTTACCATAGAAATTTTAACTACTTCTCTGAGGCTGAACTTTGCAACTATTCTCTATGATTCCAATGGATCGGAATCAAGAAAATCAGATTTATAGATGAGATGCTGCCAAATTTTTGTTAGAAACCTTGAATCCCCTTGTTTTGCGTGTAGTGCATATGAGTAACGAACAGACTATGCCAACGTTGTTCACGTAGCTTAATTGTCTAGAGTGCACCAAAATCTGTGTCGAATTGTGCAACGGTTTGCTATATCATGAAACTTGATAGTTGGCTAGGCTAGGCCGTGGGACTCAGCTAGCGTTAGTTGGCCATGATTACTAGTAGAACTTGGTCGGCTGTGATCTAACTTTGGTTAGACCACCTTGGCCATGCCCAAGGTTGAGATGAACCGGGCAGGCGATTGACCAAACAAAGTTTTAGTTAAGATTCATTAATCATAATACATAATTAGATTAATCACATGGTTTACAGATTGCTTAGACTAGCAAAGTTGACATTAATAGCTTGAACTAAGTCTCAAGTGTAAGTGACTGGCTTAAGCAAATTGAGTTCAGTTTGATCCTTTAAATACATGTTCATGCATACAAGCATATTATTTAGTTGTATCAAATTGTAGAAAAACTTGCAACACTCAAATATAGAATTCGATTTGTGTTGATGATACATGATTGTAATTGAGTTTCAAGAGTGAGTTGTTTAATGATAAACACATGCTTTAGCTTTGAGATGAGTGTAATTGATAATGTAAGCCAAATAGTGATGATAAATAGGATAGTATGCTCATGCATTGAATTGATTGAGCATAATGATTGCCTATTTACTTTACGTAATGTTTGCTCATTACCTGAGTTATCATCTTGATGTGGGCAACGTTCTAGGGCCGGTTTTATATTTCTGAGTTGATGGTATAAGGAAAAGTATGACAATAGTCTAGTATACCAGAAATAAAAAGTTTGAGATTGGTATCTGGGTTGATGGTATAAGGGTAAGTCCAAGAGCGGCCCAGTATACCAAAATGAAAAGTCTGAGATCGGCACATGTTGTGACTATAAAGAGTCAAACCCAAATGTAAAACATAAAATGGGCCAGGTTGGGTGGCACAGTGGTCCAGAAACCCATTAGTGGAAGCTTCCCTGAATGCAAGGATTGATAAAGTGCTTTTTTTTGGGCTGCTTAGAGGAGCCCATCCCAATCTTGAGGCAGCAACAGTGGGATCTAGTTACTACAGTAACATAGTTGAAGTCAATGAATGTGGAGTCATGGCGGTGGTTACCTCAAATTATGCCAATATTCTCATTGACTCAATGTTTGTGACCATACACTGCACAACGGTCTGCCCTAAATACACCGATGAGCTAGGTGGCATCATATGCTTTTACTCAAGTAGGTGCGTGTGTATGCATCATAAAATTTCATGAGATTCTAAATTGCATGTTTATTTATTTATTGATTTGTTCACTTATTTGGTTTCTCTATTGTCACCAATGTAATTGGTTTTCGTGTGATTCAAAATGAGTTTGTTTCGTTGGGATGCCGAAGAAATCAGTAAACTAAACTTAGTGAACCTTTTGAACAATGATTTGAGTATTATCACTAGTGCTGGAGTGAGCTTGCCTGCAATTCATTGTAGAGCGGTTTTGTTGATGCTATGACTATCTACCTTCATTAGGTTCTCACTATGTAACAGACGGCGCTCATTGATTGGATGGCTGAAAGGATGGGGGATTGCTGGGAAGAAATGTGACAATGTCATATACATTTCCCTTATGCCCTTTTGCTTGTACATACTTGTGCAGCTTTTTGGTTGTTTGAGACTAAGGCATGAGAGCTATGGCTCTTTGACATATATATAAAGCAATGGTTTTATTAATAGGTGTTTTTTATTAGCAAACTTAACTGCTAGGACAGATCGTGTCATGTGCAAATTATGCATGCAAGTTGTCTGTACGTAATAGATAGATCAATCCTATGTCAACTACGTAGGTGTGGGATTGTTTTGCTTCCACTACGCAAAAAAAAAAAAAACTGTATCTATTCTTTTTTTGTGTTCAATTTATATGACATCAGAGTGTTAGATTTATTGGTATTAGAGCTGTCCCATTCTTTTCCCAAATCAGCCTCGAATCACAACATCATCCAACAAGTGATTACCAGGTAAATGTTTTTGTTAAGAAATTCTTTATGATTTGCTTTATATAAAACAATAAAAGTTATCTAACAAGAAATAAAAATTTGAACATTGTAGAGTGTAACACCTTAATTCACGGAAGAATGTCTCAATATACTAGACAGAGGTCTAAGCAAAATGATATAGGAACTGGTAGTAGATTGGAAAGAGACAAGGGCCATAAGCTAGGAGACTGGGTTTGATCTCATGAAAATTTTATGGACAATTTCTGGGTCTATGCAAGCACTCAATCGACATATTTGGCTTCACCATTGAAACCAACTGTGGTACAACAAGCAGTTAATGACAACCAGCATAAGCAATTCAAGAACTTAATCCACCAAAACTTATAGGAGGTACAGACACATTGGATGCTGAAGAGTGGCTAGAAGAAATCGAAGAAGCTTTCAAATTGGCACATATACCAACTAACCTAAAACCCAAGTTTGGTACCTACATTCTTGGCAGAGATGCCAAAAACTGGGGGAAAATGATTAAGCAAATAAAGTTTGACAATCAGACAGTGACTTGGGAACTATTCATATTGAATTTCACAAAAAAATATATTCTTGATCTCATCAAGGAAAGGAGGATGCAACAATTCCTTGACTTGGCTCAACATGGTAGAACGGTTGAAGAGTATATATGTGAGTTCCATCATTTGCAAAAATATTGCCCCAATACATACACTACAAACAAGGACAAAGTAATTAAATTTATCAGAGGACCAAATAATAATTTGAGGTTGATAATGGTGGAAACAAGCCCTGTAGACTTAACACAAAAATTGAAAAAGTGCCTCAAATACAAAAGACTCTACGTCAAATTCAAGCTCAAGGAAAAAGAAATTTTTATGGGTCTGAATCACCACCTCAAGCTCGAACTAAGAAACCTTCTGTGCCTAAACACAAGCCTTTTCCACCAACTTCAATTAGTAGACTTTTTTCCCCAAATAGGCCTAATACAGAAGAATGTCATCTTTGCCAATGACTATACCCTCAAAGACTATGGCCCATGCATACAGGGGCATGTTTAAATGGTGGTGAACAAGGCTATTTTATTAAAGAATGTATGAAGAAATGAGGATTTTCGCTACAAAGGACCACCTCAGACCCAACCTACTCAGCCACCACAACATGCAAATAGGCCTCCCAACAAGAAAGTACTAGTACGGGTGTACACGACAATGAACGAAAGGCCTCAGAATCCTGATCTTGTTGAAGGTACCCTACTTATACACTTATTCTTGGCATGTGTTTTATTTGATTTTGTTGTCTCTCATTCCTTTATATCTAGACCTTTGTCACAATGCTCAAATATGCCAACACTACATGCACCATATGAACCCAGAGTGTCTAGTGCTATTGGATTTCATCATTGATGTAAACAGTAATTGCCTGATATTGGGATAGAAATTTTAGGAAACAAACTTCCCACAAACCTGATAATCACTAAACTAGAAGGATTTTGGATAGGATGACTGAACATGATGCATTCATTGACTATTTTGGAAAGATGATTACTACATGTGAATGTATGTACTAGATCCAGCCATGTTATCAACTATTAGGATTTGGAAATTCGAAAAGATTTGACTTATACATCATGGATAATCAGGAATGAGTACTGAGAACAAAGAAGATACTGATAATAAAGGTGAAATGGCAGCACCACGGAGCTACTAACAAAACTTGAGAGTTGAAAGCGAATATGCAGAAACACTATCCCCAACTATTTTTTTTCACAGACATAAGAAATTTTGAGGACAAAATTTTCTTAAGAGGGTAAGAATTATACCATACTGCTTTTTGGCATTAGAAATTGTTTATGAATTACAGTTTCAGCCCTAAAAGTTCCTGAATCCTATTATGTTTCCATGTGAGTATTGCTAAGACATTACACTTGAATTCAAAGCTAATAATATATATATAGAAAGTACATGACCTAGTTTTGTTTTGAATCAGATGAAAAATGATGGTTACTAAATTCACAGCCAAACTAGGAGTCTAAAATAGTCCAAGAACCAGTGGGACTAGGGTATATGGTCATTGGTCAGTTGCAAACTTGTAATTTTCAGCCATGACCAAGGGTAGATTAGTAATTGGCTAATCACTATTAAATTTGCTAATCGTTATTATGTTTAACTAATGAAAGTTTAAGATTTTAAGCACTCAATTAATGATGGACTAGAACTCTAAAGCCAAGATTAGACACTAAGCTAAACCCCATCTGAAACTAACCATTTAAATCCATTTAATTTGTGCAAACCTTGTCAAAATATATTATTATTTTTCTAAACTTCTCAAGATAGAATAATAAATTTTGGCTATAAATAGGGGTTACCACCCCTTTGGGAATCAACGGGAGGGAGAAGAGAAAGAGAGAAGAGAAAGAGGGAGGTGAGGAGAAAAAGAGACAGTAGAGAGAGAAAATAAAGGAGAGAGAAAGTACCTCTTGGTGACGAAACTTTGCCTAATCCTTCTTCTTGCATGTTGTAATCACCTGGAGAAGAGACTTTGCAATATTATTAGGTATAATGAAAGTTATTGCAATATTTTCGATTACATGTAAAATTTTAAAATTTTTTAACATTGAAATTTTAATTGCTTCTATGAGGCTGCACTTTATAGCTATTCTCTACGATTCTAATGGATCAAAATAAAAAAAATTCAGATTCATAGATGAGATGCTATCAAAATTTTGTTAAAAACTTTCAACCCCTCATTTTGCGTGTAGCGTATATGAGTAACGAACAAACTGTGCCAACAGTGTTCATAAGCTTAATTGTCTAGGGTGCATAGAAATATATGTCGAACCATGCACCAGTTTACTATATCATGAAACTTGACAATGGCTAGTCTAGGCCATGGGAACCAGCTAGCCTTAGTTGGCCAAGATTACTAGTAGATCTTGGTCATCTATGATCCAACTTTGGTTAGACCACGTTGGCCATGCCCAGGGTCGAGATGAAACTGGGCAGGCGATTGAACACATGGAGTTTTAATTAAGATTCATTAATCATAGTACATAATTAGATTAATCACGTGGTTTACGTATTGCTTAGACTAGCAAAGCTGAGATTAACTACTTGAACTAAGTCGCATGTGTAAGCGATTGGCTTAAGCAAATTGAGTTCAATTTGATCCATTAAGCACATGTTCATGCATACATGCATGTTATTTAGTTATATCTGATTTTGGAAAAACTTGGAACACTCAAATAAAGTACTCAGATTTGTGTTGATGATACATGATAGTAATTGAGTTCCAACAGTGAGTTGTTTAATGATAAACATGTGCTTTAACTATGAGATGAGTGTAATTGATACTATAAGCCAAGTAGTGATGATAAATATGATAGTATGCCCATGCATTGAATTGATTGAGCATAATGGTTGTTTATTTACTTTACGTAATGTTTGCTCATTGCCTGAGTTATCATTTTGATGCGGGCAATGGCCTAGGGCCGGTTTTATATTTCTAGGTTGATGATATAAGAAAAAGTCCAAGAGTAGCCTAATATACCAAAAATGAAAAGTTTGAGATCGGTATCCGGGTTGATGGTACAAGAAAACGTCCGAGAGCAGCCCAATATATTAGATATAGTGAAAAATCTGATATCAGCACATGTTGTGACTATAAAGAATCGAACCCAAACGTAAAACATAAAATGGTCTAGGTTGGTGGCGCAGGGGCCTAGGAACCTGTGAGTGGAACATTCTTTGAAAGCAAGGATTGATAAAGTGCTCCTTTCCTAGGCTACTTAAAGGAGCCCATCCCAATTGTGAGAAAGCAAATGTGGGATGCAGTTACTACAGTAACACAGTTGAACTCAATGAATGTGGAGTCACAGTAGTGCTTACCCCAAATTATGCCAATATTTTCAGTGACTTAGTGTTTGGAACTATACACTATGGAATGGTCCTTCCTAAATACATCAACAAGCTGGGCGGTATGATTTTGTTCAGGTGGATGCATGTGTATGCTACCTGAAAATTCATGAGATTCTAAATTTCCTATTTATTTATTTATTGACTTGTTCATTTGTCTGCTTTCTCTATTGTCACCGATGTGATTGGTTTTTGTGTGATTCAGATTGAATATGCTTTGCTAGGATGCTGAAGAAATTAGCAAACTAAACTTAATGAACCTTTTGAACTATGATTTGAGTATGATCACCAGTGCTAGAGTGACCTTGCCTGCAGTGATGATACTCACTCATTATTATTTTAATAGTCAATACAATACATAGACTTTACACTCAAATGAAATGTCTGAGATCTTGTTATGCTTTTCATTGTACTCAGTAGGTGTGCTGACATTATGACTATCTACCTTCATTAGGTTCTCACTATGTAATAGATAATGCTCGGGGTGGCTGAAAGGATGGGGGTTGCTGGGAAGAAATGTGACAATGTCATATACATTTCCTCTATGCACTTTTGCCAGTACATGTAGAGCTAAGGCTCTTCGACATATCTATAAAGCAATATTTTTATTAATAGTTGTTTTTCATCATCAACCTTAACTGCTAGGACAGATCGTTTCGTACGCTAATTATGCATGCAAGTTTTCTCTAGCAAAAAACAGATCTGGCTTATGCCAACTACATAGGTGTGTGATTGTTCTGCTTCTGCTATAGAAAAAAAACTTTATATATTTCTTTTTTGTATCTAGTTTGTATGACATTGGAGCAATACATTTAATGGTATCAGAACCACCCCATGCTTTTGTCAAATCAGCTTCTGATCACAACATCATCCAGCAAGTGAGTACTACGTAAAAGTTTTTGTGAAGATATTGAGAAATTCATTATGATTCGCTTTATGTAAAACAAGCAGTTATCTAATAAGAAATAAAAATTTGCACATTATAGAGAGTAAAGCCTTGATTCATGGAAGAATGTCTCAGTATACTAAACAGAGGTCTGGGCAAGATAATGTAAGAACTCGTAGTAGTTAGGAAAGAGACAAGGGCCATCAGCCAGTAGACTAGGTTGATCTCATGAAAATTTTACGGACAATTTCAGGGTCTACCCAAACCTTGGCCCAAGCAAACACTCAATCTGTAGATTTGGCTTCACCATCAAAGCCAACTATTGTACAACAAGCAGCTAATGACAACCAACATAAGCAATCCATGAACTTAATCCACCAAAATTTATAGGAGATACAGACACATTGGATGCTGAATAATGGCTAAATGAAATCAAAGAAGCTTTCAAACCGGCGTATGTACCAGCTAACATGAAATCCAAGTTCAGCTACATGCTTGGCAAAGATGCAAAAAACTAGTAGAAAATGATTAAACAAATAAAGTTTGACAATTAGGCAACAACTTGGAAACAATTCAGGTTGAGTTTTCACAAAAAAATATATTCCTGACCTTGTCAAGAAAAGGAGGATGCAACAATTCCTTGACCTGGCATAGCATGGTAGAACGGTTGAAGGGTATATATGTGATTTCCATCTTTTGGAAAAATACTGTCCAATTACATACACTACTGACAAGGCCAGAGCAATTAAATTTATTAGAGGACTGGATAATAATTTGAGGTTGAGAATTGTGGGAACAATTTATTAGAGGACTCTGAGTCAAATTCAAGCTCAAGGAAAAGAAAATTTTGTGGGTCTGAATCATCATCTCAAGCCCCAAAAAAGATACCTTTTGTGCCTAAACATGACCCTTTTCCATCAACTTCAGTTAGTAGTCTTTTTCCCCCAAATAGGCCTAATACAAAAGAATGTCATCTTTGCCACTGACTACACCTTGGAAGACTATGTCCTATGCTTACTTGGGCATGCATAAATGGTAGTGAACAAGGATATTTTATTAAAGAATGTTTGAAGAAACAAGGATTTTCTCTACAAGGACCACCTCAGACCCGACCTACTCAGCCACCATAGCATGTAAATAAACCTCCCACCAAGTACCAGAACGGGTGTATACCACAATGACCAAAAACCCTCAGAATCCAGATCTTGTTGAAGGTACCCTACTTATACACTCATTCTTGGCATGTGTTTCATTTGATTTTGGAGCCTCCCATTCCTTTATATCTAGAACTTTGTCACTATGCTCAAATATGCCAACAATACATGCACCATATGAACCTAGAGTGTCTACTGCTATTGGACTTCATGATTGTTGTACATAGTATTTGCCTAATATTGGGATAGAAATTTTAGGAAATAAACTTCTCACAAACTTGATGTTAATACCTCAAATTTTTTACCATAGTTGGTTTAAGCAACATCGAATTTTTACAAAAGAATTGTGAAAAATTACGATTTCAAAGCTAATTTGGAATCTAAAGAACAATTTATTTTCAAATCATGAATGTGACTCATGACACGAATCCCAAAGCAAGAGTACGAGTCTAAACTATATCCAAATTAGGATTTGAAATCCAAATCCAATTACAAATGTCAGTTAGAATCCAAATCCAATTACAAATGTCATTTGGATCCAAATCCAATTACAAATGTCATTTGGAATCCAAATCCAATTACAAATGTCATTTGAAATCCAAATCCAATTACAAACATCATTTGGAATCCAAATCCAATTACAAATGTCATTTGAAATCCACATCCGATTGCAAAATTCAAAATTTGATTTATATCCGAGAATTGGATCTAATTTGGTCTAGAATGCTATGTGGGACCCACTATGGGTCCCACCTAGCTCGTGTGGTCAGAAGTCCACCCAAAAGTCACGCACTCCACTTTTCCAAAAATGTCTTCCCTCAATTAAATAAAAAAATCATTTTCAAAAGGAAATGAATAAGG
Source organism: Nymphaea thermarum (assembly GCA_011799765.1). NCBI lineage: Eukaryota > Viridiplantae > Streptophyta > Magnoliopsida > Nymphaeales > Nymphaeaceae > Nymphaea > Nymphaea thermarum. The sequence goes on from JAANDH010000734.1 coordinate 61,556, forward strand.
GTTCACGGGAAAAGAGAGACATTAATCTCTCTATCTCTCACTTAGTTAAAGAAAAAATCAAATTCCCAAGAAGCAATAAGTGTTAGAATTAAACTCACTTAACCTACTTAATCCAAGTAGGTTTGACGTTGGTGCACCTACATGTGGCACCAATTTCAGCTAGACTTGGTCAACATGAACTCAGCTCAGTCAAAAGGGTAGGTATGTTCCACGACCAAATTAGTGGACATAAATAAACCTTCGCCAGATCGAATCCACTTTGTCTAAACTCAGTCAAAGTATAATTTAGCTCAATTAAGAGTTTTCTTAGCTCAAATTCATAATATTATCTCAAGCAAAGTCAAACTACTCGCAAATGAGCTTTGACTTTGGTCAATTGGTCAAATTTGACCAATCTGAACAATTTTACCCTTCTATGATGAAATTGAAATTATAAAACCTAAATTGAGATTTTGTGAAAGACAAATATACATTTGGATTTGTAAAACACATAAATCAAATATCAAACTGAAATTCAATATTTCAAACCAAAGTTTGATTCAATTGAAATCCATCTTCAATCAAGTTATGAATGAAAATACCCTTTTCGAATCAAATTTGATAGAATTTCTAAATGTTATTCAAATTTTAATTGAATTGTCATAATTCAGTAACATTTAGAGCTTAATGACTGGGTTTTAACCTAAGAAGCTTAATTTCAAATAAAAGAAAAAAATAAAATAAGGCAAAACCCTATATAAGGGTATTTTTGTCCAACATTTTGGTCAAAAGTGGGCAGCTAGGTCTGAACTAAGGTGGAACACACCAAGCCCAGCCCACCTAACTCGTGTAAATGAGTTGGGCGTGGTCAATTAGGGCCATTAGACACTATTTAACTCATTTTACATGTCCCCAAAGTCTTAAGTGAGTTTCCAAGGTGGTTGAACCCATCTTCTCCTCTATATAAATCCCCCATTTGCAACCAAGGAGAGGGTCAAATTTTTTGAAGTATTCATCAAATTGCTGCAGCCAAGGAACTAGGATGGAGAAGCCAAGGATGAGAAGAAAAATCCGTCCAAGCCCTCTTCCCCCTCTCTCATTCTTTTCTTCTATTCTCTCTATCGAGTTTGCTAAGTTAGAGTGCTTAAGTGAACTCTTAGGATTTTTGTGGTGAGAAACTCTCTCTTTTCCACTGCAATTTCCAGTAAGCAAGTTACTCTTCTTCTAGCTTTGCTAAGTTTGAATCCAAGTTTGGATTCTTGCTTAGGATTGCTTGATTTAGAAAATAAGTAAGAAGAAGATCAAACATCAAGACCGATCGCAAGGTAAGTGATTTTAACCCATTTTCGTCTATTTCAGCTTCTTGTTAGTTCATTTTAATTTCAGAAATTCGTGGGAGGTGTTTATTTTCATTTATTTTATAGCTGAGAATGATGTCCAGCTAAGGGAAAAACCACAAATCAAATATACATATTAATGCATGATGCATGCAAGAGCCGGTTTTTTAAAAAATAAACCTATAAATCAAGTTTTGAAAAGGGCCCCAAGGCCGTCCCTTTCAAAACAATCAGCTTAAAATCATTTTGAACTCTCCACCATGAGAGAATCCCATGGTGAGAGAGTGATCTTGTTGCAACATATGGGGCCGTTTGATTGTCAGGTGAAATTTAACGTGGTAAATTTACCATGGTAAATTTTTCTAGAAAATTTACTGGATGAAATTTCACCCTCTTCCAATCTGAGACCCTGTTTGATTGTCAGGTGAAATTTAACGTGGTAAATTTAACCCTGTTTGATGCACAAGAAGAATTTAACATGAAAAATGTTGTTTTTTTCCCTCCTCCCCAATTTGATGTGGGAAGGAGTTGGAAGGCGAACTTCCAAAACAACAAAATTAGATTAGTGTGTATTCCCTACCATCCAGAAAACAACAAAACAACAAAATTAGATTACATGTGTATTCCCTACCATCCAGAAAAAAACAAGATGCACAGGGTACTAACAACAGTTTTATGTAAACAATTGAACATATTCATTTGTTCGAATGAGTACACAAGCGTTAAAGAAATATCCAACAACACATTACAACAGAAAGCGCCTTCTAGAGAGTATCTACAACTGCAACTATCAGTTCTTCTTAGCTGCTCCCAAAAGCATTAAACAAAAATTGAATGTTCAATTGTACATATCATGCTTATGACTCAAGTTGAGAAAATGAGATCAATAGCAATAGCAAGCGACACAGCAAAGAGATCATGGACAAGAGATCATGGAATTGGTCTTACGTGGTCTTACGATGATCTTACAGTGATAGAAGCAATAGCAAGAGACTGATTTTGTCTTACGATGATCTTACAGTGATAGAAGCAATAGCAAGAGAGAAAGGGAGACAACAACAGCAATGTTTTAAAACAGAGAAACATAACAATTTGGGCGTTTCTGAAAGGGACAAAGCAATGGAGAAACCCTGACTTGAGAGCGGTGACTGTTGCGTTGGCGAACCAGTGGAGGAGCGGCGACGGTGAGAAGGCGACGGTGAGAAGTTTCTTTGCGAGGGAGGAAAAGCTGCGGAGGAAGGAAAGGGGTGAAATGCGACGGGAGGGGAGGGTGTCGAGTGAGTGAAATTTCACCCGCTCCCTTTTGCGTTAAACAGGGTGAATTTCACCCTGTTTGGTGAATTTTTAGTCGGGCGGGTGAAATTTCACCCGCCCGTACCGTTTTTCCCCTCCCCCCTCATTTTACCCCAGCTATCAAACGGGGTCTAGATGACAAAAAAGCCTATTAAGGATGGATGCATTTTCATGAATGTGATCCACCTTTGCATGGCAAAACTAAGGACGAACCAGCTTGAGCATTCGTTCATCTTTTTCTATTTTAAATTCATTTTGTTTCATGCTTTTTCAATTCAATTGATCAAGGGTGGTAGGGGAGATAAGAAACAAGTTTTCAATCTTCCTACGTAAAAGAACTCAGTCATGAATCATCATGATTCATGAGTCATGCGGTTCCTTGATAAAATTTCATTTTGAAGAGAAAGACACGTGTGTATATATATATATATATATATATATATATATATATATATATATATATATATATATATATATATATATATATATATATATATATATATATATATATATATATATATATATATATATATATATATATATATATATNTGTATATATATATATATATATATATATATATATATATATATATATATATATATATATATATATATATATATATATATATATATATATATATATATATATATATATATATATATATATAATATATATATATATGTATATGTATATATATATGTATATGTATATGTATATATATGTATACATGTAATCTCTTGTTAAAAGTTATTTTCCTCTTTTAAAATCAGGTTGGAACACATTTCTAAACTGGTTTTTAAGAAAGGAGGTCATTTTATTAATTTTCGTAGTACGGTGCTATGAAATCAGTTTCATTTCATCTTTTTTTTTTTTTTTATTTTCAGCAATCCATACGTGAAGTGTATGTAAGTTGCTAAAAGAAAATCATACTTTGCAAGAATTAGCTTGAGAATGTGAAAGTTTAAATATTTTAAACACCAATTTTTAGCCACAAAGTGGCTATGCTTTGAGGAACAATAAAAAAATCTAAACCTAGTCAATCGACCTCCTAAAATAGTTTTTATAGGCTGCTGATCTCATCCATAAATTTTTAGACTTTGCATGAGGTTAACGTTCTCCTAAAATGTTGTAAAATTTTAACTTTTATTTTCTCCAAAAAGGAGACCAACTATCCTAAAATCGTCTACAGAAATTGATGATCCAATTGGTATGAAATCTGAAATTTAAATAGGTTTGAGGAAAGAAAGTTTTCTAAGCATCATGATTGAAACTCAACGTGCATATATGGCACAAAGGAAAACATATTTTCAAAAGGAGCATTCCTCAACAAAGTTAATTTTGGAAGGCTTGTTGTTTTTGTCTAAGAAACAAGCTCTCTCTTGGAATCAATGTCTACAATTTTCAGCAATTTAAATCAACACAAAATCTGATTTTTTTAGCTATTTTGAGACAAAAGTGGATGCCATCCACATCTCCCACCTATTTTAAAAATTAATTTTGGCATCATTTGTATATTTGTTATCATTTTGATAATTTATATTAAGTCTCAAGCTTATGGACTGCACCTCTAATTCATGTGCTTAATAATATGATAAGCACATTTAAAGAAAGTCTTACATTTTAATTAAAATCAATCTTTATGTGTAGATTGTATGATATGTAATGGACTTTGAGAGATTATGAAAGAGTGAACCATGAATGTTCTAAACTTTGTCACACAGACACCCCAAAATGGGCCACCTACCGGTGTCAACACTCTGACATGCAGATCCAGACACTTGGACACGGCAAGATACATTTTGGATCAGGTTTGGGTCAGACCCGATCCGAACCACTTGTTTTTTCACTTTCTTTTATGTTGGTCGTCTAATTGTAGATTTTAACATCAGTTTGGTCCTTGTTGTAAGAATGATTGTCTATGTTTTGTTTGAATATTGGATGTTCTTGTTTGAGATTTTTTTTTATTTTATCATTTTTAACTTTTTAGAATATAAAATTCGTCGTGTCCGCGTATCCAAAAATTTTGAAAATTGTCGTGTCTGCGTACCCGTACCCATATCGTACCCGCACCTGTGTGACATAGGTTCTAAATGTATGAATTTTGAGAGATTATGGGGGTGAAGGATGAATGTTTCAAATGTATGAATTTTGAGAGATTATGAGAGAGTGAATGATGAATGTTTCGTATAGTTTTCCTTTTCATTTCACACATTCACACTCACTTAAAGTCAATAGCATGACATGCACTTTCTCAAGAAATTAAGTGATCCAAATTTGAGTTGCAAAAGGTGACCAAGTCACATTGCAACAAGAATTTGTAAACTTCACTTAACTTTCAAAGAAAAACACAAGCAATGCATTCATAATCTTGGCCAAAATATGTTTAGAAAACAACACGTTTTCTAACAATTTGGAACCTATGTTTCATCAAAAGAGTGAACTCTACCTAGTCAAATCCCAAGTTTCTAATATCTTAAACTAAATCACTTGATTTGGCAAAGGGAGAATTTAAAATCAATTTTGTTTGCTAAGGTAACTTAGCCATTTTCCCTAAAATTGATCATAAGGCGATCACAATTTCAACCCAAAAATCATCTTGAGTTCACAACAAAGAACTCAATTTCAATCTTCAAAATCTCCAATTAAAACTACTTTCAAGAATCATGGGTTTCAAAACAAATGACAAAACAAAGGTTTTAAAAACCCTCCAGTCTTCAAATAACTTTTCAAATCATTTCCAAGGAATATATTTTAAAAAACAAGTCACTTATTCAAGATTAACTTTGATTTTTGAATCCAAACCTCAATGCACAAGCATATAGGATTTACATCTATAACTCGTACATGATCCAAATGATTCTTAGTCCTTGGTTCAATTACCCTTGTTAAAGGTGGCAGGAACGGTTGGACATCGTACCGATGGGTGGATCCCTTTCTCTTTAAAATTTTCCTCAAAACCAGTTTAAAAAGAATTTTTTCTAATTCGCATTCGACACCCCCAAGGATGGGGTGTGGTGTGAGCACTTGATAAACATTTAGGATTTGATACAATCCTAAGTATGGACTGGATGATTGAACATGACGTGTTCATTGACTGTTGTAGAAAGATGATTACGACAAGCAAAAGTATGTACCAGATCCCAGAATTGTTATCAACTATCAGGATTTGAAAATTTGAAAAGATTTGACTTATACAGAACAAACAATTCGCTAAGTGGATGAATAGGAATAGATATTGAGAACAAAGAGGATACCTATCATAAAAGTGAAATGGCAGCACCAACACTTGAGATTTGAAAGCTATTATGCAGAAACACTATCCCCAACTGTTTTTTTTTTTGTTCTCGAACATAAGAAATTTTGAGAGTGAAATTTTCTTAAGATGATAAGAATTGTAACATACTGCTTCTTGGTGTTAGAGATAGTTTATGAATTTTAGTTTTGGCCCTAGAAGTTCCTGAACCCTACTGTGTTTGTGTGTGAGTATTGATAAGACATTACACTAGAATTTGAAACTAATAATACATATGGAAAGTACATGACTTATCCTCACTCATGTTTCAAACCAAACGGAAAATGGATGTGCGTTTGTTACGAAATTTGCAATCAAACTAGGACCAGTGGGACTAGGGTATTGTGGTCATTGGTCAGTGGCAACTTGTAATTTTTAGCCATGACCAAGGGTAGATTAGTAATTAGCTAATCAAGATTAAACTATTCTAATCATAATTAAGTTTAACTAATGATAGTTTAATAGCTCAAACACTCAATCAATTATGGTTTAGAACTCTTAAGCCATGATTAGACTAAGCTAAACCAGAACTTAAACTAATATTTTAAATCCAATTAATTGAACAAACATCATGAAAATATATTATTGTCTATCTAAACCTCATGATAGAATAATATAAAATAGAATATAATATGTAACAAAAGAATAATAAATTTTGGCTATCAATAGGGGTTGCCACCACCTTTGGGATCCAATGTGAGGGAGAAGAGGAAGAGAGAGAAGAGAAAGAGAGGAGAGGAGAAAGAGGGAGGAAAGGAAGAACAGAGAAAATAAGAGAAAGAAGGTGGAGAGAAGAGAGAGGGATGAGGAGAAAGAGAGAGAAGAAGGAGAAGAGGAGAAAGAGAGAGAGGAGAGAAAGAGAGGGTAGAGAGAGAAAATATAAGTGAGAAAGTATCCATCAACGACAAAACTTTGATGAATCCTTCCTCGTGCATGTTGTAATCACCTAGAGCAGAGATTTTGCTATAATATCAGGTAAAATGAAAGTTATTGCATTTTTCAGATTGCATGTAAAATTTTAGATATTCTTACCATATATATATTTTTATATGCTTCTTTTATGTTGCACTTTGCAGCTATTTTCTATGATTATGATGGATCAGAATCAAGAAAATCAAATCGGTAGATGAGATACTGTCAAATTTCTATTAGAAACCTTGAACCCTCTTGTTGTCCATTGAGGATGGTAAGGCGATTTTCAAAGCTAGTGAGATAATCAAGAAGTGTCGTACTCAAGGTGTTAAAGATTGGTGGTGGAAGAAGATTTGGGCTAGCTACACTCCGGTCAAGAGCTGCTGGCCCACCTACATTGCCTGTGCTGGCAGACTTCCCACTCTTGATAGACTTCAGAAAGCTGGAATTCATCTAGCCAATCGTTGTTCATTGTGCCATTGTGCGGAGGAGACTAATGGCCATGTCTTAATTAAGTGTAAAGTAGCCAAGGAAGTATGGCAGTATGTTGCTGCAAAGTTTGGTAGAGTGAAGTTTCCCCAAGGTGAGATTGTAACTGAGTTCCAAAGATGGTTACAAGCTAGGATTTCGGGGAAGTGCAGACGGTGGTGCTGGAGAGTATCCTTCTTAGTTGTCTGCTGGAGCCTGTGGTGCATAAGAAACAGATGCTTCCATGACAGCCTTCAATCCCAGATTGGTAGGATCAAAAGAGAGGTTTGGAGGAATTGCATAGATAGCTCTTTCTCTGCCAATTGGCTGCCTGAGGTTATACAGAAATTGAAAATTTGGGTTGAAACTGGGCTCTATAGTGTTGACACTATTGTCTCTGGTAGAAGTGGTATGACTATTAACATTGTTAGAGCTCTCACCAGGCACAGACCAAGAATAGCTGAATTAAGCTATGAGGATAATGGTCAATTGGGTTGTATCATCATTATCAAGAACCGAGGTAGAATCCATGAGAGCGAAATGGAAGTATTGGAGCGCATTCTCAGATTCCATAAGGAATATGGTGGTGACTATATTACTATCTCCACAACTAAAGAATGGGTGAGAAAAATTATACAGTCGTTGGAAGGGAGAAGGATGAATGCTGGCTGGACTTGGTGTTTTAGCCAAGTTCAGGGGAGAATTTCAGTGAAACAGGGTGATGCTACAGTTGATTTAGGCCGTCTGGTCATGGAACATGCCCATGAGCCCACTGACTATTTTGCTGACTTTAACATATAGACATAGTTTGGTGGCTATGATTGTTTTCTATTTTTTGTGAAGGGTTGGGACAATCCTTTGTTTTTTATACTGTTAAGGTTGCTTGGTCTTTCCCTGTACATATCCATTTTGTTGCAATAAAGGAAGGGGGCCTAACCCCCAAGAAATCTTTTACTTCAACTATGTACAACTAAAAGAATCTACAGAAATTTTGCTTTTCCCTTTTCAACCGACTTCTTTAGATGTAAAAGTCAAGACAGTAGTTGTCTAACAACAGTATAGATCTGTAGCGGTGATTGTCGTCATCGGACTACCGGCGCAAACATCACCACAGTAGGATATACCAGCGATTTGAATCTAATCCAAATTCTTAGTTTTTGCTTTCACCTAAACTAGTGCAAAAAGTGCAGTTTGAGGTTTTTTTTTTTTTAAAGAAAAGTGCATTCCAAACAAAGAACTAGTGAGTCGCATAACTGCCATGTGGGACACAAATTGTGTTGGTACTAATCGTGAACATTATCCGGTGAAAATGGCCCATAAATCAATTGATGCATATGATGACTACAACAAAGTGCACTAGTTAAAACTTAAAACTTACTTTGCTAGTCAATCGCCAGCATTTTCATGTTCACAACTTTGCTAGTCAATCATCCTATTCGCCTACATTTTCACGTGCACATCTCATGTATTTGTCTGAGTGCTTCATGTACGAGTGCTTCACATTCGAACAAATTCACAAATTGGACTCAAAGTGGTGTGCCTCTCTTATTCTAGAAGATGGGAAAACATGCATTTCTTTGATTTAAGAGAAGCTTTGGACGTATATTAAATTAAAGCTACCAAAATATGCCAAGAGACGGTCTCCAGATCAAACTCCCAACCTCCCAGCTTCAAGGTTTTAAGTAGATGGTGCCTGAGTATCAGTGTGCAGACATACCTCGTGCCTTCCATCCAACGAGGGAAAGGGTCATAATAAGTGCTCTCAATTACTGCAGGGCACATAGGATCACAACTGGTATATCACCTCTTTTTTCTCCATGGCCATGTCCCCCACCACCAGCGACACCTTGCTCCTCACAACCCACTCTGATCCTCCCTTGCTTCTCCTTCAACACCCTGAGCTTGTCCTTCTTCATCACCTCTTCAGTCAAATTGTGCGGGCGATTTTGCAATCACTGTGTTTCCCCAATTTTCATTTGTGATTAAACTCTTTATAACAACCAAATCCAAACTGGAATTAATTAAAGCATATAGATTGTTCCCATGTGTCAGGGTTGTACATTCTTTGCTTTTGTTTTAGTTAGGTTCCTTTGTTTATGTTTGGGCCTTGGTGTAAGCTTGAGTGTTCATCTGTGTAGGAGCACCCTCCCAAGGTCCTTTGCAAGTGTATAGATTGGGGTTCCTAGCTTTGGTTGGTCGGCTTGAGAACTTTGTAAGTGGCTTCGGCCAACCTTTGTGAGTAAAGTTGTATTGACTTACCTGCGTTCACTTCGTGATGTACTTATCTTTTAAGTGAATATATTGCGAAGTTCTTTCCTACACTCTTGGTTTTTGAGTCTGTTTAAGTGTCTAAGTGCCCGAGCGATTTGCGCCCGCTTGGATAGGTGAAGGCTTGCGGCCTACTGGCGAGAGTTTGGCCGCGTTGCACGGGCTGAAGGAGTCGGCCCGTGACAGCTGGTATCAGAGCCCAGATTCAGGTCAATCTGGGGAAGCGATTGGAGAGTCGGTGTTGATCGTCGCGCCGACTTGCTGCCGTTGAGGAGGACGCCATGGCATCATCATATAATCTGCGAGGTGGGAAAGGCAAGAAATCAGCCCGTCCAAAGGAGGCGAGTCCAGGACTTCAAGGAGAGACGAGCCCAAACCATGGCCAAGAAAACCTGGAAGACACGGTGAATAGGTTGGTCGTAGATGTGGCCACCCATGAGGAAGCCCTCGGCTTTGCGACCGAGACCTTTGAGGGATTCAAGGAGGAGATGAAGTTGATGCGGGAATAGATGGCCGAGTCAGTGGCCGTGAACCGATCACTCTCCGACTTGGTGAAGACCATACAGGACGAAGTTGCTAAACTTTGGGCTTCAAATCAGAGACTGCTACGTACTAGCTCATCCAGCAGTAGCCATGAGAGGACCAGTAGGGTCGACGTTCAACGTCCGGCGAAGTACAGTAGTAGCCGGGATGCGAGGGTGATCTACAACTTTCTGTTTCAAGTGGACTACTACTTGGACCTACAGAACGTGGTAGAGGAGGACCTAAAGATCAAGACCGCAGCGATGTTGTTGGAGGGAGATGTTGTGGTCTGGTGGAGACGGAAGATGTTTGACATCGAGAATGGGGACTGCACCATTCAAACCTTTGATGACTTCCGTAAATAGCTGTAGGGGTACTTCATGCCCGTGGATGCCGAGAGACAGACTTACCAGATGATGGCGAACCTGAGACAGACAGGTTCCTTGCGGGAATATGTTAGAGCCTATCAAAAGCTCATGTTGGATGTACCTAAGATGCCAGAAAAGGATAAGCTTAACTGGTTCATCATAGGGCTCCGATCTTGGGCCCAAGCCGATGTGGAGAGATCAGACCCGAAGACTTTGGAGCAAGCATATGTGGTAGCTGAGCGTTTGGCAGATACCCAACGCAAAAGCTACACTGAGACCTTCAAGTCTACGAGGGAGTCTGACCACAATGGTAAGGAGGAGCGACGAGAGAGAAGTGGATCGTCATTTCAGAGGCAAACAGGGGGAAGGCAATTCTTTCGCAAGGACTACAGTGGGCCACTAAGAGAAGTCACTTGTTGGGTTTGTGGAGAAAGGCATGAGGCACGCGTCTGCCCAAAGCGAGTAAGGCCGACAGGGCAGGCCAATGTTGCAAGGGCTACAGAGGTAAGCACTTCAAGGTCGTCTGCTAATGCGCTACAAGGGGGAGACGTGGAAGAGTCCAGGATTGGGGCACTTCAACTTCTCCACACCTTGACAAAAGAGGAGGAAACGAAGGTGACAACGACCTTCAACTGAGCTCATGTGCATAGAGATTCTGGTGAACGGATGACCTACCATAGCCATGGTAGACACGGGAGCCACACACAATTTTATTTTGGAGGAGGAAGTCGGGAGATTGGGCCTCACTCGAGGAAAGGGGGAGTCACGCGTGAAGGCAGTGAACTCAGAGGCAAGACCGATCTACACCGTAGTCTGAGATGCAGTTGTGAAGATTGAGGGTTTGTGGGGAAGGGCCAACTTCTCGGTGGTTCAGACAAATGATTTCCAGATGATTCTAGGCATGGAATTCCTCTGCGCATCAAAGATGGTACCGATGTCGCACTTACGCAGTGTCAGCATCATGGACGAGAGGCACCCTTGCATGGTTCCAGTGGTCCCAACAAGGAAGGACAAAGGTAAGGCCGTGGTAGCATCCACTATTCAACAAAGGCAGAGTGGAGACTCTAAGAGGAGCCTCTCAGAATGAGACCTCACCGTGCAGCAAGTACCGCCGACCAAGCGAGCAATAGATCGGCGGGTGGAGAAGATTTTTCGGCAAAAAGCAAACTCTCGAGGGGAGCCAAAGAAATACCGAGTAAAGTGGATAGGCGAGCAAGACCCAACGTGGGAGTATGCGTTTAGCATGAAGCAGTGCTACCCATTGGACGTGAAGACCTATCACAGCAGATAGCACCGAGGACGGCGCTTGTTTTGAAGGGGGAGCCTGTTCCCCTGTGTCAGGGTTGTACATTCTTTGCTTTTGTTTTAGTTAGGTTCCTTTGTTTATGTTTGGGCCTTAGTGTAAGCTTGAGTGTTCATCTGTGTAGGAGCACCCTCCCAAAGTCCTTTGCAAGTGTATAGATTGGGGTTCCTAGCTTTGGTTGGTCGGCTTGGGAACTTTGTAAGTGGCTTCGGCCAACCTTTGTGAGTAAAGTTGTATTGACTTACTTGCGTTCACTTCGTGATGTACTTATCTTTTAAGTGAATATATTGCGAAGTTCTTTCCTACACTCTTGTGTTTTGAGTATGTTTAAGTGTCTAAGTGTCCGAGCGATTTGCGCCTGCTTGGACAGGTCAACGCTTGCGGCCTACTGGCGAGAGTTTGGCCATGCCGCACGGGCTGAAGGAGTCAGCCCGTGACATAGATATAAAGAAACATAAATCACACAGGAATTATGACATCCACATAAAACCCTTGCTATATCAAGATGTCAGCAATTATTCTTAGGAATATATATATATATATATATATATATATATATATATATATATATATATATATATATATATATATATATATATATATATATATATATATATATTCACCTTCTAGCTCATGATCCTGCTAGGCCATACCTGCAGCAACAACATTCAGATAAGAACATCAAGACCTTCAAGACCAATAACAAACCTGAAAACAAGTTTTCTACAACAGTCTGAAATAAGCCTTAGTTGTGTAGTAACAACATTTAGAAATAATAAAAGATAATAGCAGGCATAGAAATAATAAAAGATACATGGAAAAATAGGTGCCAACGCAGTAGTAGTAACCTCCTAATACTGAATTTTAACTTCAGATGAGTGGAAGACAAGCAGGAAGAAATCAACAAGCAGTCACTGATCAAGTGGAGAACTGCACTACTCATCCCTTTTGCTAAACCTCTATCAACATACAAGCATCATTTTCTTCAGCACACCTTTGCTAAACCTTCATCAACATACAAACATCATTTTCTGAAGAAGAGAGGAGCACAACCAAAGTAAACAGGGGCCATGCCGATAATGAAATTTACCACCATGTGATCCAGAAATGAAAGCTAAGCCTTTATAAACATACAAGCATCATTTTTTCAAGAACATATGAGCACAACCAAAGTAAACATGCATGTTAGGCATGCCGATCCAGAATCAGATCTGACCTTAAGCATCTCAATAAAAGAGATTTTAGTTACTCATCACAAGCTCTGCTTAATTTTTCAATAGATGCTGAACACCAAGAATAAAGTTTAAAGTTTGTCAGTGTTATGTCTTCAACATCAATGACTTGCTCCTTGTACTCCTCAAACCAGTTTTGGTAAGAGTCAAGTATGCCAATGAGCACTTAATTTTCTTTCAACAACAGTAGTCTTGATCAGTGTTACAAAATCTCACTTTGAATCAAATTGGTTAGGGTCCCCATACTGAATTGGCTGATTCAATGCTTCAATTATTTGGGAATTAGAAACAAATATTACCACCTATTCTCAAAGAATAAATAATATAATCTTCAGACTTCAGAAGGTGACAAAAAAGTGGTAGATGGCGAGTCTCTATCCACTGAATAGAATCAGTTTGCCAGCGATTTGACACATCTGCCATTCATAATACCAGTAGTTTATCTATTGGTCATGATGAAGGCCAAACATCTCATAGTATCTGGCATCCTCTGCAACAGGTATTGTTAATGTGGTTACTGATTATGATGACAATGGTGACACACTATACTAGTAAAATTCAATATAGCCAAAGGCCCAAACAAAGATGGTCACAACAGAAATAAAATAGAGCAGCAACACAGAAGCATCAATTGAATGGTAAATGGGCTTTTTGAAGCAGGTCCTTTTCAAGCATTCTACACTTTATTCACATAAGGAGTCAAATCAAATAGTAAAAATATTGGAAACCAATGCTCCAATGAGGACCAAAAAAAAAAAAACTTTCATATTCCATGACAACCATTTTGGTCTGATATGCCTTAACGTCAACTTCAAGGTTCCCAAAATCAAATTGCCTGCAGTTAAAGAATACTCAGTGGAAGGATAACTCTATGCTTAACTTTGCATGTCATGTTCTTCCACTTACTGTAGGGATATCAAAAGGCCCATCATCGCAATAAAAAATGTAAGGCAATAAAATATTGAAATGCCATTTGACCTTGAGAACAAGTAGACATAAAATAAAATGACATTGAAGAATGATGATGACTTATGATACCCTGTGGCATTGGCAAAGAAGATCCCACCAAAAGTAAAAAAAATGGGAAAACATATTGTGATTCATAACTGCTATTAATGAATAAATCAACAGATGAAATACAACAACCATGCTATTATGATACCCTATGACTATTGATACCCTATTGATGCAATGTAAACAGAAAGAAAAATACTACTAATAAAAGAATAAAAGATAACAACTCTTACAAACTTTTCCCTAAGAAAACCTTCAAAGGAAATGTGACAACAATAGTGCCTAGCCTTCATAAGTAAACAAGCTGCAATAAATTGGTGACCACGAGACAACAAACTATCCTACACTACCCTACAGGACAAGCTACACCAAAAAGCTAAACAAAAACCAAACAGTGGTATGCACAATTCCTAAAACATAGAAAAATTAAAAGCAAACTAGAAACATTAATAACAATTTTTTTTTTCCTTCGAGGAAAAATATGGATGAAACAAGTGTGTTTCTCACAGCGATTTATTTTTTTTTTGTTCTTTTTAAACAAAAATAGCAACAAGGGGGGATGAATCCCACGTTCCCCTTGAGAGATTTTATGAAGACCTAGCCCTAATTTTGAGTTCTGATTTTCAAAGCACCATTACATCATAAACATACTTTCCACCTAAGTTGGACTTCTTTTCTAAATTCAACGACACTGTTGACAGACAAGAAGAAAATTGCATTTGGGAAGTGGATCTATTTGTGGACGACACTTTGGGATAGATCTAAAGAAATGGGATGGCGACTCAGGTCTAATCACTTATTTATGTCTCCTAAGACAAAAGTGATGATGGGAAATTCATTACACTCAATATGAGTGAAATATATTTGAGGGCAATGGTTTGGTAACCATGAAGACAACATCTTTCAAGAACAAAAAGGAGTTGGGAATTCCTCAAATGTCCAAGAAGTCAAGAAACAAAACAAGAGATGTCAAGTTTTTACTTTGAAACAGCTCATAATTCATCAATTTAAATCATAAATTGGAGTCCTCGAGCTGCGCAAATGATATGCTCTTCATTTACCCTCAGTACTGTACAAGCATCAGGATTCATTTCGCATCAATGTTGTTGGGTCTCTGGAATTGGTGTCTTTAAATTTCCAAAACATGAATATAAAGCATAGCAAAAAATATCGTAATATACTTGAAAATATCACGATGTTTACAATAAAAACAAGAAAAAAACAAGAAAACCAACAAAATATTATGATATCTTCAAAATATAGCAAAAAATTATATCGTGTTTTTGTCACTATAAAAACATGATTTTGTCACATTGTTTTTGTTGTTGTTTAAACCTGTGCTCAAACAGGGACATTCTTCGTATTTTTTGAAAAAAAATAAAACTTTAACCTGCACATCACATTCATGCCAATCATTTAGTGACCATTGCTTCAAACCCAAGCGAATCAAGCAACAAACACATCCCTACTATACACCAAATAAAAGAATGCTGGCCAAGAAAGAATTATACCTAAATAGGCAGACTCTATCTTTTTTAATGGCTATTTTTCATGACATGCATGACCCAACTTATGAAGGAAAACAATATATTGATCATAGGCTTGACTCTAAATGTATACAAACTATAAAACTCATTTGCCAGATTCCAAATTTGATGTTAAATTCTCAAAATCAAGTTGTCAAAAGTACATCATGCTCTATTCTCATCTTGTAAATTTCTGGTGAGACTCAGATTGTAGAGAACTAGTTTCCATAATCGACTAGCAGATGGGCCAAATGACATCCACAACATGTAAAATAAGACTTGTTGGAAAACTCATAAGGAGAAAGAAGTTTCATGCAAAAAATGTTTCATATATTTTGCATGACATAAAGGGTAAATTACATCCACATTATACGAAAACAATGCCATTGGAAAGCTGACATCTAGACAAATCCAGTGAGTATTTAAACAATAAAATCAGACATTTAGACACAAAATTATGACTTCTGCAATGTAGGTGAAAATTTTGGATGCAAATATAAATAAAGCCAAACAAATGAAACATAGTATTTACATGACCTACGTGCATGAAAGGGAGATTCTTAACATGGGAAATAGATATAATATAGAAAATACACTATGGCTATTCTATATACATGTGAGTAATATAAATAAAAGATGTGTGAAGATGCTACACCATCAAGAAACCAAATCAATGTTGATATTGCCATGTACGCATGAGTCTTACACACAGACTGTATAAAACATCAGGCTAATGGTGTGAAGAACATGATGGATTCCAAGAATCAACCATCATTCATGATGAAATTGAATCCATAAATTGCAAACAAGCTGGATTTATAAAGATCCTCTAGGAAATACCTGAAATACGCACCACTCTCTTCAGAGAGTCAGTGGTGCTTAGTTGGATTCATGGATCAAACCAGTCATGTAAAAGGCTTCTTTGGCCACACAGCACATGCAAAAGTTTAAGAAATTGCGGAAATAAAAAAGTTCATAACAAGAGGGGAGAGAAAGAGAGAGAGATGGAGAGGGAGGGAGAGATTGGTCGGCCTACCTTACTAATTGTCCTCTTCTTTTCATTCTCCTTGTTCCTACTCCTCTATGGACGTCCAATAGGTACTGCTCTAGGGGAAGCCAAATTCCTCCTCTTCTGGAAGTCAAAGAATCTACAAAGAAAGTATGAAAATGACTAAGAAGGGATAGAAAGACATACCTGAAAAATAGCTAAGTCAAAAGATCTGCAAAGGAAAAATGAAAAAGACTAATAAAATATAGAGATGGACATACATGAAAATCGGCTAAGTCAAAGAATAAAGAGTCCTCTACCTCTGACCTCTATTTATAATGTTGTGGAGTGACATTTTAGTGATTTTTGGAAGGTTTAATCCCTAGGTGGGTCATGACTTAGGGTGGCTACAATTTTAACAATATTGAAATAGATGCTAACCCTAATGTAGATGGGAAGGATTAGTTGTGCCATCATATGGGAGTTTCAGAATTTAAGTATGATACCTTGATTGATCAAGTTTTGGATTTGAAAAATAGATTTGGATCAAATGTTAGATGAAAGGTTCAGATTGAAGATCCATATCAGGATCTAGAATGAAGATTTGGATCTAATAGATCTAGATTGAAACTTGCATTAGATTTGGATCTAGATTGAAGATCAAGGTTTGATCTGAAATAGGAAGGGGCATCCCCCATTGGGTCTCATTGAGTTAAATGGTTTGACTTAGGTTCAATTGACTGAGCTTTGATAGGCTAAGTCAAAATTGTGACTCGTATGAGTGGATCGGGTTCAGTTGAACATGCCTAGTCTGAAACTGGTTTGAATAAGCTTGGTTTGGTAGACTAAACCTCATCTAAGATTAGTCAAATTGAGAATGTATTGACATTGGCTCCAATAGGTTTGAATCTACTGAGCTAGGTTTGAGTTAGGGTTGGACCTAGGCTCAATAGTACTTGAAGATGACCCAAGTAGAGTTTGATTGGATTAGGGTTTGAATTCAACATGATCTAATTTTAGTTGAAATGGGTTAACTTCATAATTGTATTCTATATTAGTTAGGTTTTGGGAAGTTAGGATGAGTGGGTTTACTTTGTCAGTGCATTCCATAATTAAGAACTCTACTGAGGCTATTTCTAGTAGTTTTTCAAAAGATGAAGTTTGCGCCTTATGTTCGAGAAGAGTTAACTCAAGCAATATTTTGAGTTACTGATGTTTATAAACTTTGTAGGGCTAAACTGATTAGGGTTTAATGGGCTCTGACCAGTCAAACTCAGATGGGCTTTAGAGAACTCAGTCAAAAGGGTTAGGTTGAACTGAAATAATGAAGTTCTGATAAAATGTCATAGGTGGGTCTTGCAAAGCTACATTTAATAGCTTTGAGGAACTATGGTTTATGAAATTATAGTTGACAGGTTCAGAAACATTCATATATTTATGGCAGGTTTAACTAGATAAAGGTTTGTGGGCCTTATAAGGTCTAATTTTGTTAGGTTTCGTTTTGGGGTTTCTCCTAGTCTATTTTAGGAAATTTTTTGGTAAAATGATGTATATAGGGTATGGTGAAGCTATTTTTGGCAGATTTGTTTTTTTGCAGGTTTACAGAAAACTAAGGTTTTAAACCTTACTAGAGTTATTCATGCCTCGACTTTAAGGACTCAGGTTTATGAAACTCACAATTGCTATTTTTGTCTAGATTAGAGGTTTTGAAGCTTGTGGGTCCTATCGATGTATATTAATGTAGATTGGACTCTAGTGGGTTTGTGAGCTATATTGGGCAAGTCCTACCTTATATAGCATCATGTAGAATGAGGTTTCTAAATTTGGAAGGATTGGGTGCCACACCCTACATCCTAACTTGCTTTAGACATAATAAAAAAAGTAGACTCCTAGACTACTCAAAGAGTCCATTTTTTTCTAAAACCCATCATTTCTTGGCTGAAGTGGGCCTCATTGAGCTCAAATGGATTAGTTTGAGCCAAAATGTGTTGAACAATGCTCCAGTAAGGAGGAAAGAGGGACTTGGGACCTGTTCTATGGTTAGACAACATCAATTAGATTATTGTTCAACTCAATCAATCTAGGGTTAGCCTAATATACTAGTGCTTTAGGTTCAGGGTGGAAGTCTACTCGTCCTACACTATCCTAGGGCCATAGATGAAAAACGTGGGAAGATTGTTCAAACAGTAATAAAACATGTAATTTGAGAATTAAATTGTCTTTTATAATGGATTTTTTTTGGGATGTTCACAGAGACCAATATGACTTCAAAATTGATGAAATTTGGCTTGCAACATCTGGGCATATAAAGACCCTTTTAGAGGGTTTGACAAACTCAACCTGACTTATGATGCTAACAAGTTAGGATAAATTTTGCAATTCGAGTTGTGTGACATACATGTTATAGAAAAGTGGTTTCTATAAAACGGATAACAATGGGGCCAAAACATACTAGGTTTCTATAAAATTGTTTTGAATGAAACTAGTCATGATTTGGCATGCAACACTCTTAAGAAAATAAAAGTTCATCTTAGATGCAGGAATATGGTTCCAACAATTTGAATAAAGATTATGGATTTATGAATGATGCTTGTTCTAGGGGAAGAAAAAGTTGGGAACTAATTCTACATGTTGATGCATGGTTGCATGACCCTACCATGACATTATTTGATGAAATGCCAACCTAAAACAAAACAGTCATGCAGAAAAATAAAGCATGTGCATGCTGAATTGAAAGAAAAAAAATCAACATGCATGAATCAATATGCATAGATAAAAATATGGAAATGTTTGATTAATATTTCCTTTTAAGGAGTTTCATCCATTTCAAAGATGAAACGAGGCCTTACGTTGGCTTTTGAATGAAAATAAACACAATACTGAATGATAAAAAAACATGTTGGGTTCAATAGGGCTTCTAAAGAAACTACACTGAAACAATCTAACCTCAAGATTCTGTAAGTGCACAACATACTCAAACAGAATCCTATGTATTCAGACCCCAGATCAGATATTGGATTGAGATTTGAAGCACTATATGAATTCAAAATACAAACTAAACAGGTTGATAGTCAAGGATCTAGATTTTGGTCGAGATCAAGATACCAAAATTATATTCGATCGTATTCAAGTATTGTTTTGCAAACCCAGGTCTGACAAGTGATATTGGACCAATACAAAAAAACTCCAAATTAGGCAAGTGATATTGGATTATAGATAAATCGATTGAATTGTGGATAAAAGGGTTGGATTATTGATCCAGATCAGACAAATGATGCATGATCATAATTAAAAGGATTGGGTTTCGGATCCATATCAGACATGGTACTCGGTCTCAAATGAAAAGATTGGATTGGATCCAGATCAGATAAATTATAATGAATAAAGATAAAAGGATACCATATATAGTATTTGGATATGTATTTTAGATTAAGGTATGAAATGAGGATTAAAATCTGGAAAAGATTGTGTTATATATCATGGATTTTGAAATGAAACAGGGTTTGCCCCTATGCTGGTCCCACTGGAATCAGGTGGGCTTGTACCAATGTAACCAACCAGTTAATTTGTGTCTAGTTTCAGTTGCGCCAGCTAAAACTGGGTTTTTAGTTTGTCACCTAGCTTAGGTGCTTTAGGTTCGAACAAAGCAGGGTCAGACAGGTAAATACTAGGTTCATGGGCTCAACAAAGTTCAGACTGGGTCTAGCATGTTTGCACTTTGAAGGGAGCTGTGCTAAGTATGTACACATTGGGTTTAGGGGGTGTGCCGTAGGTCTGAGCCAGGTCTGGACCAATCATGTTGGCTTCAAACCTGATCGGTTGTGGGGTTTCCTAAATTTAATGAAAATCCTAAGATATGTTAACAACTTAGTGATGGATTGTATAAACATTAGAATGAGGCAAGAACAAAATTACCCCTAAAGACTACTTGTGGAATGACCATCTTTTCCCTACTCAATTTCCAAAAATTCTGTACTAATTAGCCTAGCAAAATTTGGTGCAAGGTAGGTCATCATCTTGCTCTAAGTCTAATTGAGGCTAAATATAAGAATTTATCTTGGTTTGCTCTAAAAATCATTTTTGTAAAATTATGGGCATCAAAATCTAAGAGAAAATGAGGGATAAATTGAGAGAACCATCATTTCGATGGATATTAGATAGAATTTTCACTGGTTGAGCTGAGGGAACCTAGATCAATAGTGCTGAAGAATGACAAAAGTTTGATGGAATAATGGATGAAATGAGCTCAAAAACTATAGACAGTGAAGTAAGTGAAGTGGATAATCCTTAGGAATTTTGGCAAAATTGAAGTGAGCTGCATCCAAGTTATTTGAACTCAAACATAACTAAGGCTAGGTTGTCTGAATGTGATGAACTTGACGAGTTGCCTTCATCTAATAGCTCTATAATTTAACTAAACCATTGACTAAGTGGAAGCAGGAGTGACCTATTGAAACAGATAAGTTGACTCTGAACTATAATTAAGCAATTCTAATCCAAGGCAATTAAGATTAGACACACCAGATTATGGCTCTAAGTATGGTACAAATCGTATGTGTAAAATTGAGCTCAAAATAAACTATTGAGGAAATAGGCCCTGCAAGCTCAATTGAACTAGGTTGCATTGAATGAGCTGGGCTTATCACTAGTGACTTAGAAATTATATTCTTTTATTTAAGGTGAATCAAACAATGCTTACTGGGTTGAATTCTTCCAAATTGGCTTGTTTCTAAGATTCTATTGATACAAAAAGCAAAATGGTAAGTTCCCTTAGGAGTTGTCCTCTAGGTCTGGAGTTACTCAAAGAGGGTAGGATAAGATAATTTAGGATTGAGATAAAGGGCTAAAATCCTTTCAAAATATCTGGAAAACAGTTAGGAAAATGATTCAAAATGGTTAAAAAATTATTCCAAATTAGTTTCTAGAACAACCCGATTGGGGGTTGATGGCTGAGGAATGGATATAGTTAGGGTGGAAAATTTTGGGTCTTTTACACTGGTTTGGGGATGCCAACCCAAAGCTTATTACAGGACCTAGCATAAGATTGTGAGTGGCTGGCCATACATCACACTAAAGCCTTGGCAAGTGACTTGGTTGCTCAGTAGTTGAAACCGAAGTATAGTTTAAGTGAAAAAAGGAGTTTGTAAAGAAAAAGGAATTTGTAGTTAGAACTTAAAGTAAAAGAGTATACAAATTTTGTATAAATTGGAGGAGGAGAAATAGATCATACTTGATTTCTTAAAATTGAAGTGTAAATATTGCAAGCTTTAAAGAGGTTTAAGAAATTTTGACTGCTATGGAGGTCGTGGATTTTTACTACATCTTATCACATACAATTGCATCAATTTTAAGTAAAAGTTGTTTTTCTATATTGCGTGAAGGTATTGCTAAAAAGGTTTGCACATATTAGATATTGATTATTTCGTGTTTCATCTCTGAAAGCCCTCATGAGTCCTCACTCATTTACGGGGATAAAACCCATGTGTTTAAAGGGCTAGTTGAACATATTAAATGTAACCATGATAATTGCGAAACTGAATAGGCTAGTTAAGATTAATTGCATTTAGTTTGTTTTAAATTTAATTGCGATAAGGTCTTTAGTTTTATTTTTCTTGATTCTTTGCATTAGTTTGTTTTTAATTTATTTGCTTTTGTTTTACAGCTTTAAAGTTGTTGGAGGCCTAGAGACATTTAAGTATGGGATATTTTGATATCATATGAAATGCATTACTTTTTATCATTTTTTCATGTTTTTTGTCTTTCCTTTGTTAAATTGTCATGATTATGTTGCAATATGCATGAAGGAGCTTGTGCTTAAAATTGAGCAAAAATGCAGCTAAAATAGGCAAAATAAAGTAAAAACATTGAAAATAAGCTGCACATGGTAAATTAACATTTTTTTTCCTGGTGTCAACTTCAATTCCACCCAAAATTGCATCCATAACATGAATCTTCATCTCAAGGATCGAACTTAGCCTTCCAAATTCATCACATACAGATCTAAAAACATGAAGAATGCATGTGTTGAGAACACCCAAGTTTTAAACGGTATTTTGGTAGTATTGGAAAAAATATAAGCAAATAAGATTTTGAAATCCCACTGAGGAAGATGAGTAGAGCATCTTGTCAATGGCGATGATGCATTGAAGCCCTTTTGTTCCATGATCAGCACTCTTTCTTTGCTCAAGCATGAAGAAGGAGCCTCTTCTTCTATTTTTTTTTCTTTGTTCACCCAAGAGTGTCGATCACTGAAGTATTTGTGGCAGAGGAGAATTTTTGTGCTTAAATGAGGCAAAGAAAGGTGGATGTGCAGATGTAAGGTGCAATTATTTCAACCATGATCGAGTGAAGGTAATTATTTATCTTCTTATGTAATTTCTCAGATTGCATTGCGTCATAATTTGGGTTTCATATTATACATTTGCACATTTGGTTTCTGCATATTTCTTCACATTTCCTGCTTATTCTAGGTTAGGTTATTGTGTTGCCTTGCTGTTTTCATCATTTGTTTGCATATGCTTCCCGGTTTTGCTTTGCTTTTAGTGAAAAGTTTGATAAACCCTAGAAATTAGTGACCTAATGTACTATAACTGGTACTTAGGACTGAGAACCGAGTGCATATCCAATTGTGCCATTCCTGTTGGAATGATCATAGACATTAGGAATATTTTTCTCTAATGAAACTCTTAGTTTGTTATAGATCTCATGTCGTTTAGGGTATATAGGGTCATGTATGATTGCTTTACATTAGTTTTTTGTTTTTTTGTTGCTGTTCGGTGTTGGTTTTTATAAATATTATTTTCATCATTTTCTATTTTAGGGTTTTAGAAGTGATTTCATGTTTTCAATTGTTAAGCAGATTTCTCCATTGTCCATTTTATTATGTGCTTTCCTTTGATGTTCTTACATGTTTTTGAATGTGTTTCAAGTTGTGGTTGAATGAAGAGTTGAAAATTTTATGTAGTTTTAATCGTCATTTTCTAATTTCTCATTAATTTGTCTGGATCTTTCTTTCTTAGGTATGGCAGTTATTTATTTACTTTTTTTTTCTTATGGTAGTGTTGGGACTTTCTTGTTTGTTAACTGATTTTAGATGATGGTGGTCAGTTGGAGTCATCTTCAAAGTCTTGATTGGTCATTTTAATTGTTGTTTGTAGGTTTAGATCTACTTTTGAGGTTGTCATAAAACCAGGTTTCTAGGTGCTACAAATTGTGTTTTGTTATTTTTTGTTTTCTCTTTTATAAGTTTATCTACTTTTGAGGTTGTCATAAAACGAGGTTTCTAGGTGCTGCAAATTGTGTTTTGTTATTTTTTGTTTTCTCTTTATGTTTCATATAGGTTTTGTACAGTATTTTATTGATAAAACTTGGTTGTGTCCAAGGTTGTGCTCAAGTTGTTATTATCTACACCCATCTTGTCTGTGTGTTGGTTTGGTTCTTTATACTTTGATTTTTTCTTCATTTGGTTGTCAAATCAATTTAAGTCATGTTACAATCTGGAATCACTGAATTTGGTTCTCCTTTTGATTGGGGTTATCCAAAAGCCTTGCTAGCCACAGGTCATATAAGATCTAATGATTTCCAAAGCATTACTTTTTACTTTCTTATTCTTGTTCAATTTCTTTCTTTTCTAGGACTTGAGTTATGTGAATTGGGGTGTGAGCAAACTATCCAACTTTAGTTTAAAAGAGTCTTTAAGAGTTTTCAAAGAAAAGTTTGACTTTGGATCAAATTTTCTAAACTACACATCGACGGTTTTTAGAGGTCAATTTGGCAAAACTGTTGGTTTCTCGGTTTCAACGTCGTTTTCTATTTTTTTTTGTCTCTAATTAGATTATGATCAAATCAAAAGCCGATCGACTTTTTGAGTCGATTGTTCCTATGGTTATAGTTGAGAACTCAATTTTTTAATTTCCTACATAGGTTAGTATTTTTAGTGCATTAATTTCTCTTATTTTTTGAGTTTAAAGTGTTTCTCAATGTGTTATGTTCTAGTTGCAGGTTTAGCATCACCAAAGTTGGTGAGAATCTAGTAAAGTGCAATCTAGATTGGCCGGTAGATTTTATAGTGCCTGATTAGGGTTTTTGGCTCATGCAAGTGATAGTTGTGTGTACTTTGTCAAAATTTCTCCAATTCATTGCATATTTTTCTTCGTCTATGAAGTTTATATTTTGTCAAAGGTTATGTTCAACATTTAATTTTTTTTTTTGGTCAACATAATTTTTGTAGGAGATTTGGATCAAATACTCTATATGGCATGTTGTACGGATATTGTCATCCTTTTACATATAGTTGCAATATTCATTTATTTTCCTTGTGTTTCTAAGTTGGGTTTGTGTCCTATATGTGTACAAGTCACGTCTCAACCATGTAATATGTCTTGTTGTCCATTTTGGTGTCATTTAGTGTCATAGTTTTATATCATAGTATTCTAGGATTTTCTTTTGTTGCTATTCATGTTGTTAAGTCCTAATTGGTCATGTTTAGATTGTTTGCTTCTTTAGGCCTAGTCACCGTTTCTATTGCTTCCATTCCGTATCTTGATCCCTTATCTAGGTTTTGGCCTGGTGTCATGACGTTTGAATTATGTTTTGTGTAATTATTAGTCGAGCTAAGTCAAAATACTTTATGTGTAGGCTTTGCACTAACATGCTTTCTCTTCCCATTCACACTATGAGTTTTTCCAATGGGACACTATTAAGGTGTTTCTGGGATCTTCACGTTCAACAACATTTACATTGGAGTTGTGTCTTGGAGAAAATGCAGTAGTATTTGAATTTTGCTTCTTTAGCACTAAAGTTATTGAGTTCTTTGACTGTGTGAACTTTTTCAGTTTAGTTTGAATTAATATAAGTGTAATTTTTTTTAATATCTTTCCTCTCTATAGTTCATTCCTTGAGTTTAATCATGCACTTATTACTTATGATCCTAGTTAAAATTTATTATTTTAGTGCAGTTTGACTTCATATTAGAATGAGAAATCTTTATTTTTAAATTTATATTGAAAAACTACATCAGTTCACACATAAAAAACTATGTAAATGGTGAATTATGAGTAATAATCCCATAGTCTTGTAAAAAACATAGGCATTGTGAAAGCATTCATAGTCCAGTCATGAACTCAAGTCTTCCCACAACATATTTGTGGCATATCTATCTTTATCTAATTGCATCATAGTATGGAAACATGAATACTTGCTTGTTCTTTTCTGCAACCAACTAAATAAGGCACATATTTCACCATCTTTCTTTGTCTCTATTATCTTTCTGCTCAAATGATTTTTGTCATTATAATTGTGCATGGACCATTCTTGCAACTAGCTTCTAACTTTGCAAAATAATTGTTAGTATTTCTCGATGCAATGCTAGTATTATATGCTATTCACTTATTCTAGTATGGAAAGATGTCACTTTATGTGGTGACCTTACCAAATGAGACATAATTAGACATAACAAAGCATTGTTATGATCGTATGGAAGGTACACATGCCATATTTTCCATTCAAAAGCCTTTTTCACCATTATCACTTGGCAACTGCATCATGAGTTCTCGCTTACGTAATGCTGGATTTCTAGTTGGCTTCTTCTAAACTCATTGGAACAAAGATATATCTTTTTGACAACAACATTTTCATTTTTATCCTAAGTAAACATTCTAACACTGAAATCATGTTGTAGAGCATATACATTCTAGCACTACGTAATGCTGGATTTCTAGTTGGCTTCTTCTAAACTCATTGGAACAAAGATATATCTTTTTGACAACAACATTTTCATTTTTATCCTAAGTAAACATTCTAACACTGAAATCATGTTGTAGAGCATATACATTCTAGCACTTTTATGAATTGAATTTATTGTCTAACCTATGCTGATTTATCAGACTATCTCTACCTTGGTGAACTCATGACGGCATTTCTTTTGTTTGAATACAAGGTTCAATAACATGTCTAATTCCTCCACCCCCATCATTCTCACATTGGCCAAAATGCTTTCACTGTTTTTATTGCTATGGACAATGCAACTTTCAGGTGCATCAATCAAATAGTTTATCCAAACATTTTCATG
This sequence comes from Nymphaea thermarum, assembly GCA_011799765.1. Lineage (NCBI taxonomy): Eukaryota > Viridiplantae > Streptophyta > Magnoliopsida > Nymphaeales > Nymphaeaceae > Nymphaea > Nymphaea thermarum. Next base: position 88,128 of record JAANDH010000734.1, read on the forward strand.
TGAAAGCTTGGTTTTAGGCCCCCTATTCATGTTGATGTTGTCTTCATTATTAGAGCCTCTAACAAGTTATAAGTCAACTTCACTGCTGCTACAAATTCATCGTTGCTAGCAAATGATATGGTTACCCTATAGATGAGTAGTGATCATGTAAATTGATTTAAGTTTGGCAATAGTAACACTAATATAATGTTCCATAAACCTATCTCAAAGATTAGGATAGATTCATTTAAGACTTTATTATAGCATTCTATGAATATATTTTAATCTTTGAAGTAGATTCATGGAACATTGTATTAATGTTCATTTGCCAAACGTCTCCTAACAACACATACATATGAAAATGACATAGTTTGTAGCTGACCAACAATGTTTGAACAATTTATGGGACACATGTAGCAATTCCACAACAACAATTAACATTTCAAAATCAATTTAAGAGTTTATATAAAAACAAATAAATTAAGATTAAATGGGTTCTCAATGTGAGTTGTTATTGGCGATTTATCCAAGTAGTATAAATAGTGCATCAATTAATGTAAATTCATACAATAATAATGCAAAAAAATAAAGTGACTTATTTATGTGAATGAACATTTGGTAATCACAATGCAGTCAAAAAATGCAAATAATGCACAATTGGATCACTAGTTGGCTATCCATTTGTTGACACTATGCTTTCTCATCTTCATAACGATGCGCAATTGTCAGTAGGCCCACGATCTTTTATTGCAACTCCAATTGTGAAACCATGAAATCACCTTTTGAAATCATGGAAATCACATTTTGAATCTACAGTAACAAGGTGGCACAATAAACCACAAGTGATTTTTATACCAAAACATTATGACATGAGGATGTACTCATCATTAGAACCTTCAAGGTTCAACTTCCATGTTGTAATGTGCAACACTTTTGTGAGCAGAAGGGGTTTAGATTAGGGTCCAAACCCAGACCCGTGTTGCACCTGCATGAAGAGACTTGACGTCGAGGGGCCTCTCTCCCTCTCTTGCTGTTCTAGGTTTGGCATAGAGTAACAGGAAGCAGAAGAAGAAGTTGTAGAAAAAAGAAGAAGTAAAGGAGGTGGAGGTAGAGGGTGGCGGCGCTGAGATAACTTATCCTCCTCTCAATTTTTCTTTGTTTTTCCCATCTCCTCCCTCATTCTTTCCCACTATCTCATCTCTATTGTCTCTATTGCTCTCCCTCTCTCTCGTGTGTCTCCCTCAACTGAGCCGTCCCATTGGCTCACCCTGATCCCCCACTCTCTTTGCTGAGCCAACCCTTTCACCATCATTTCTTTGCCCTATCTCTCTTTCTTTCCCTTGTTCTTAGTCTCCTTGTACAAACACTCTCTTTGTGCATATCCCCTCATATCGAACTCTCATTGCTCTCCCTCATGCACACACTCCCTCTCTTAGGCATGTTCTCACTCTCCCTTGCTGCCGCCCCTCACGATTCCCTCGTACGTGCCTTCTCACCTGCACGCACCCTACTGCTCACTCACTCTCTCACAAACCCTCAATGCTCAACCAACTACCTACTGACACCATTGTGTTTCATATTTTCTTCTGTTTTCTAATTTTCCTTCCCTATTGGCACTGTTTGGGTTGGATTCCAGGTTAGGGAATACATCTTCCCCTTTTTTCAGTGATAGAGGGTGTTCGGTATGGTAGCATTCCAAGTAAATCTCTACCTAGATCCAAATATGAAGTGTGTGTTGTCTTCCCAAGCATAGGTTTTCAGGATCTTTGGACTCTATGATTGTGTTTTGTTTGACTATGTGATATGAGATGCTTCTTGACATATGAATGTATGTATGAAATTGATTGACTGTGTTGATTAATCGTCTTAAAAATGTTTCGCGATGGCATATGCATGTTAGAAATTTTAACTTCTTAGGATAGATTATGCGGGTATTGAATCAAGTAGCTTCTCAACCTTGACTGTGCATTAATGAGCATCTTAGCACAGAGTTTGCTTAGGATAGAGATGAGCCAATTATGGATCAAGATTACTGCCTATGGCTCGACTAAGTTTTCATATGAAAAGATTGTTATGATTTGATTATTGTGATCGTTATGAAACTTTTGTCTGCATTGTCGTTGCACAATGATTTGATTGAATGGGTGCAATGGGTAGAAGTACCCACAAAGTGTAGTTTGGGATACATCTCACCCTCACCATTGGTCTTGCCTGCTCGTAGCACAAGCAGTGCAAGGACCAAGAATATTGTTGTGTGATGTGCTTGGAGCATTGGGCTCCTGCCTTCCCAACCTGGGTGTCTTTGGGAAGGCTGAGTAACTCCCTTGGAATTCACATTTCCTTGGTAGATTGTTTCACCACTGCAACGTATACTGATCTGTAATGTTTTGGTCCACCACAAAGGTTGTCTCCCATTGTAGGTCACTCATGGTGTACACATGCCTGTGTTTTGTACCCACAGGAGCTATCAATTCACTGAATTGACTGTAAATGAAATGAATGTGAATGAATTGAATGTACATGAAATGAATGTGAATGAAATGAATGTGAATGAAGTGAAATGTGTATGAATTGAATATGGATAATGAGTGTGTTAATGGTGGTTGTTGAGTCATCCTTAGATATTGTGGAGTATGTAAGAGACTATAGTGATTGTTTATGTGAATGCATTTATGCATCATGATATAACAGTGATTATGTTTCATTTGTTTGATGGACTTCAGATTTGAGCCTTTACCTTAAAGGGTTAGGGATTTATTTGGCTTGTCACCATACTACAAAGACTTAAACTTCTATTATTTATCTTTTTCAAGTTTTGACAGACTTGGGGTAGTAGGTTGATCAGATAGCTTAGGTCACATCATACTAGGAGTCTTTGGTGTATCATCATGTTGACATGTCATGTTTGGTTTTACTGATGTCTAGTTTTTGTTTAGATATCGATGTTTTGTTTTGGGTGCATTTTTGTCATGGGTGTCATTGATAAATAGTCAGTCAATTGTATGAACTAAATTTGATATAGAAATGAATTATTTGCCTCACTATAGTTGATTTTCATAGCTCCATTTTGATTGTTGTGTCATCACACCTCGACAAGTTCTTGAAAGAAAAAAAATTAAGAGTCAAAAGTCAGGGTGTGACAGTTTCAGTATTAGAGCTATGGAAAAACCCAGCTATGGATGTGAGCTAAATTCTGTCAGTGAAGCCGTGTTCCCTAGGTATGTGCTATTTGATTGAGCTCATATAGTAGCTTTGAGTTTAACTTTGTATATATACATATTCAATAGGATGATGTTTTGACATTATTGAGACGAGGCATTTTTGCAAATTAATTTGAAGAAATTGTCATGAACATTGTAATAAGGATGAAGGTCTTTTGTACAGATGGAGTAACAATGTAGGGGGAAGAAGCGAGGTGGGCCGACAAGTGAGGCACAGAGGAAGCCGAGTTCAGCCCACTTAGATGCTTATACCCCTCTTGGCGATAGCACATCGGGGCAGCAGTTGGCCCAAACCAGTGAGGGTGCCCAACCCCCACCAATGCTGACTCCACTAGTAAATCAGCAAGCTATACCACTAACAAAGTTGCAGACACTGACCTCCCTAGTTCAGTCAATGGTCAGCAACCAATGGAGCCATGTATCACCTGTAGGAGACACTAGTACACCACCTAAGGCAACCTTGGTCTAATTTAAATAGTTCATGTCAAAGTAGTTGTTTGTTTTTACTGCTGATGGCAACCCAGATATGATGGAAGAGTGGATCGAGGAGCTACAGTGCATCTTTGGGCTCCTCAAGATGCTAAAAGGAGACAACGTAACCTATGGTTCACACATATAAAAGGTGATGCTAAAAGATGGTTGCAGTTGACATGTGAGATTTGGTTAGCAGACTAACAAGTAAGGCTGGGCACCGGGTCTGGTCGGGTCGTCGGTAGGTACCCGGTACCTAGCTCATCTCAGGCTTGAGCTCGGGCTTGCAAAAAAGGGCACGAGCTACCCGGGTGGGCCCAATAGGCCTAGGTGGGCCCAATAATAGTTTTTAATATATATTTTATTATATATATAATTATAAGATTTTATTATAATTTTTAATATTTATATATTATTTTATATTAAAATATATATTTTATAATTTAATCGGGCTAGGCTCAGGCCTGGGTTTCAGGTGTCGGGCCGAGGGCCCAGGCTTCGGGTGTCAGGCTGGCCTGATGCCCATGCTTACCAACAATAGATCTCCTAGAAGTTGTTCACACATTCCTGCTTTGCACCTTTTCCCAATGAAACAAAGAACAAAAAAATATAAGAGTTCCTTGAGTTGCAAAATAGTTACATGAGCTTGGAGGAGTATGTCATAAAATATCAACACTTGGAGGTGTATTTCCCACATCTCTACATCATTGATGAGGCTAGAACTGACAAGTTTGTACACAAATTGCATGATACGCTACGTAGCAAGGTGATGTCTCACAGGCCTCGTGATTTGGATGAGGTTGTTACCATGGCTAGACGTATGAAGGAGGACTAGAAGATGACACAGAGGGACCATCATAAGAAGCAAAGATAGCACATGCATAGTGGGTGAATGCAGGCCAAGCACAATTGCTTCATAGGCATAACAAAGCCTTATGAGAGGCAAGACAATAGAGCATATAAGCAGAACAACCCAGCACGCAGTGATACTACACAGGGAATATAGGTGTCTCGCTTTGCTCATGTGTGCACCTCAAGAAGCCGTGTTATCGAGAGAACAAAGCATGTTTACATCGTGGTACGATGGGCCACTTCATCAAACACTGTCCAAAAATGCGACAAAAGAGTTGAAGAAGCCCGAGCCCGGTCATTTAAGTGTACCATGAAAGGATTTTCAGGCACATGATCTCAGTTGTGGTTCTTACATTATTAGAGTATTGTTTGCAGAGGTAACTCATTCTTCTCTATCTAGTCAATTTGCTACTTCATTAGAAGTGTCGACTAAAATGAAGTAGTATATCTTAAAAGTGATTAGCCCTACGCATACTCAAGATTTGTGTAGGCAGTGTTTACAATATATGGATATAGAGATCCATTAGCATCACTTGCTTGCATAGTTGGTAATCATAAGTCTCAATGGGTTTGATGTTATTTTGGGCATGGATTGACTATATGCACATTATGTCAATATAGATCGCAGAAAGAAGCAGATACATTTGTTGACTCATGGGATGCATCCCATGGAATTCCAAGCTCCAAAAGCTAGTCCAATTGACAAGATAATGGTGTATGTACTAAAGCCAAACGATTGTCAGAAAAAGAGAGTGTTGCATTCTTGGTCAATATGTTGACCAGTGAGACTAAGTAGATGAAGCTCAAAGATGTAGCCATAGTAAGTGAATATTCTGATGTGTTTCCCAAAGAGTTGATGAGTTTGCCTCCAACAAGAGAGGTTGAGTTCAAAATAAAATTGTTACCAGGGACAACTCCCATTTCTAAGGCATCATACTATATGACACTAATAGAGCTAGAAGAATTGATGAAACAACTATATGAGCTCTGAGATGAGGGCTTTATACAACTCAGTGTGTCACCTTGGAGAGCAGCACCTCTGTTGTTTGTTATGAAGAAGTATGAGGCTATGCATTTATGTATAGATTACTGCATGTTGAATCAAGTCACCATTTCAATCCAACAAGTTGACGATCTACGAGGCCTTCCATACAATGCCTCGAAATGTGTCATCTTAATGCTAGAGTGGTAACTGTTTTTGTATGCAAACTCTATCAATTTTACACGTTTATCTCATAATCCTTTCCAATCTAAAACAGAGGCACACAACATGTCTTGTAAGGTCTGGATGGTCCTCTCAGGCTACCCATTAGTTTGAGGTAGAATGTTGTGCTCAACTTAAGCTTGGTACGCAATGTCTTTTGCAATTGCCTCCAAAACCTAAAGGTAAAATAAGGATCTCGATCTTCAATAATAGACTTTGAAACCTCATGCAGCCTCACTGTCTCGTCAATATATAACTCTACGAGACTTTCCAATGACTGACTAATTCTAATTGGTAGAAATTGAGTTGACTTTCTAAGTTCATCAATAATCACCAAAATGGCATCATACTATTTGCTGGTGCGAGGCAAATCTACCAAGAAATCCATTGTGATGTCCTCCCATTTCCAGACTGAAATACCTGTCCTTTGCAACTAGGCTCCTAGCCACTGATGTTTTGGTTTGATCTATTGGCAAAGTAAGCATTTTGCCACATTTTCTATAATTTCCCTCTTCATTCTAGGCCAACAATAATTTTGTTTTATATCCTTAAACATCTTTGTATTGCTAGGGTGTATGGAAATATAGATTTATGAGCTTCATCAAGCAACTAATACTTCACCTCATCATCTGTAGAGAGCCACAATTTGTCAAAACCAAAAAGAACCATCCCATCCTGATACCAAGTGGAATCTGCGTTTTTACTTTCTTTCATATTTTCAGCAAAATCAGGGTCTTCCTTTTGCTTCAATATAAGCTCTTTCAACAATTGATATTGTATCAAGGCAGTCATAGTTGCTTTGTTCTCATCATATAGGTGACGCTACCATGCTATCACATTTTGCAACAATGTCGAAGAATGATTCATCATACTAGATATCGTTGTCTCCGCTTGTCTGCTCAAAGCATCGACCACCACATTCATTTTTCTTAAATGATATTATATTTTGAAATTACAATCCATTAAGCACTCAATCCATCTTCTTTGCCTCAAATTAAGATCATTTTGGTAGAATATGTACTTCAATGACTTGTGGTTCATAAACAGCTCGAACACTCCCCCACCCCTCCATATCTTAAGTGTGAAAATAATGCCACTCCTAATTCCAAATCATGGGTGAGATATTGCTTCTCATGAGTCTTCAACTATCTATATGTATAAGACACCACATGACCAAGTTGCATGAATACGCAGCCATAACTAATTCCTGATACATTAGTGTATACTATATATCCAGAATTACGAGATGAAAGTGTCAAGATAGGTGCAATGGTAAGCTTATCCTTTAGAGTTTAGAGACTCTTCTGGCATTCCTCATCCCAAACAAATTTCACTTCTTTTCCTAATAGCTTAGTCATGCATAGTGATTTTTGTACAAAATCTTATATAAACCTACTATACTACCCTGTCAATCCCAAAAAGCTTCTAACCTCAGTTACTGTGTGGTATCCTCCAGTCCTGTATTGCCGACACCTTAACAAGGTTTATAGAAACTCTATTCTTTGTAATCATATGACCAAGGAAGTTTACATTTCCTAGCCAAAATTGACATTTTGAGTACTTGATATATAACTTATGCTTCCGCAAAATCCCCAACACACTCCTCAGGTGGTCCCTTTATTATGTCTTGCTATCTAAATGCACTAAAATATCATCTACAAATACAATGACAAACCGATCCAAGTAGTTTTGGAAAACCAAATGCATGAGGTCCAAAAATGTTGCGAGAGCATTGGTGAACCCAAAAGGTATGACATTGGATTCATAATGCCCAAATTTAGTTCTATAGACTGTCTTAGCAGGATCTTCCCCTCCTACTCAAAGTTGATGATAGCCTATCATTCAGTCACTCTTGGAGAATATTTTTGCATTCTTGAGCTAATGAAACAAGTCTACATTTTTAGGAAGCGAATATTGGTGGCAAGATCAAAAACCTTTGGTATTGCAACATTACACCGACCAAGTACAATTAATAAGAAAGAAATTATTGACAGCTCATAATAGACTGAAGAGTTATGCTGACTTTTTACATGTAGAATTGGCTTTTGAGGCTGATGATCATGTGTTTTTGAAAATCTCACATACTAAAGTTGTTTTTCGATTCAGTATCAAGAAAAAGTTGTGCTCGAGGTTCATTGGGTCTTTTTGAAATATGTTCATTGGGTCTTTTTGAAATATTATAGAAAGTCAGAGAGATGGTGTATAGATTGACACTACCACCAAAGTTGAGTCACATTCATGACATTTTTCATGTTGTCGTGCTTTGAAAATATGTGTTAGATCCTATACATGTCATTGATTTTCAAGGTATTTAGGTGCAAGACGATTTGACAATGAAAGAAAAACCTATTAAAATTGTGGATCAAAGAGAGTGAGTACTTTGCACTAAGAAGATTCTTGTAGTAAAGGTAGAATGGCAACACCACGGATTGAAGGAATGCACATGGGAGCTCGAGGCCGATATGCAAAAGAAGTACCCGCACTTGTTCTCACTCGAGGTATGATTTAAATTTCGTGGGTGAATTTTTCTTTAAGGGGGGTAGGATGTAATATGCGACACTTTTTGTGAGCAAGACAGGTCTAGATTAGGGTCCAGACCCAGACCTATGTTGTACCCATGTGAAGTTCCCAAATGTTGAGGGGCTTCTCTCCCTCTCTTGTTGTTTTGGGTTTGGCGCTGAGGAACAAAATTGAGAAGAAGCAGAGGCGGTGGAGGTAGAGGGCGACAGCGCAGAGGTAACCCATGCTCCCTCTTGATTTCTCTCTGTTTCTCTTGTCTGCTTCCTCATTCTCGCCCTCTATCTCATCTCTTTTCTCTTTGTCACTCTCCCTCTCTCCCGTGTGTCCCCCCCTCAACCGAGCCCTCCCGGTGGCACCCCATGATCCCCCACTCTCTCTTCTCAGCCAATCCTTTCACCATCATTTCTTTTCCCTATCTCTCTTTCTCTCCCTTGTTTGCATGAAAAATTATGATTTGGAAGGACAACAAAACAAGTAAGTTATTAGGGTTCAAACATGCGCTAAGGTATGATGAAAATGCTCATTCATGTTGACTTGATTAATTTTACTCTCTTACCAATGAGCTAGTGTCGTTGTCATTAAATTGACAAATGAGAAGCATGATTGTTGGATGACATCTAAACTAAGAAAGCAAGTTGAGAAACATACTATTGGTAGGTTGAATTGAGGTCTTGGAACTTAAATCGGTTGGTCATAATCTCGAGAAAAACTTGTTGAAGGGTTATATGGGCCGATTCTACTTTTCAGCAACCTCTTCAAATGATAACCTACTTCTCAATGGTCTTACTTCTTATCTAAAAAGATTTTAGAGCGAAGTGGATAGAAAATTTGTTGCTTTGAATTTTTGCAGGTGGATTGGGCACATGAAGCAGACCTTGAGTGACAGGATTTGTAGCTCAATGCAATTTGGGTTTTTGTAATTGTGTGACAAGTATGGCAGCATTCCAGGCAAATTTATGCCTGGAGCCAAATATGTTGCATGTGTTGTGTTCTCAAGTGTGGGTTTTTAGGATCGTTGGATTCTATGATTGCGTTTTTATCTAAATAATGTGTGGACATGCCGCTTGACATATGAATGTATGTATGAAATTAATTGATTGTGTTGATTAATCATCTTAAAAATGTTCTGTGATGGCATATGCATGTTAAAACTTATGTCTGCTTTGGACATATTAGGTGAGGTAACAAGTTGAGTATCTCGTCGACCCGATTGTGCATTAGTGAGCATCCTAGCATGATATTTGCTTATGACAGATACGAGCCGATCATGGATCGAGATTACTCTCTATGGTTCAGCTATGTTTTCATATGAAGTGATTGTTATGATTTGATTATTGTGGACATTATGAATTTTTTGTTTGCATTACGACTGGGCAATGATTTGATTGAATAGACTTAATGAGTAGAAGTACCCATCGAGTGTGGTTTGGCTAACCAAGAGCATTGGTTGAATGTATGACCTTCTTAGGAAGGCGGTTTGGTCTGGTTGCACTCATGAAGTGAACCAGTCTTGGGTGCTAGCCGAGCCCATTGTGAACATGTTATAATAATGATAAATTAAGAAAGCATAACTGATTGGAGGCCAGTGGGTTATGGAAATACATTTGGGATACTAACCTTGTTCGTTATCTTATAGAAGCTTAAAAAAATTATCCACTTCTCTTCATTTTTCTATGTCCATTCATATTTTCTTCAACCCCTACATATAAAGTTGGGATGCCAAATGCATCATTTAATAATCCATGCACATCATCTTAGCTACTTTATGGTGAAACATTCTTAGTAGTATATATAGAAGATATAGCTTCTCCATGATAATACCAACAAGTATAATTTGGACATGATATATTACAGATCATGGTGTTCAAAAGTATCATCTAATATTTGGTAACCACTGTTACATTTCACACATGGGCATTCATTAACTATTGTGTCATTATGCATGACAAACAAAACAAAATTTTTAACTTCTATATATTCAATACTTGTCCTACAGAAGGAAAACAATGTCAATAAACACATAAAAACTTTGCTATCTTGGATGCAACATAATGAGTGATTTGAATAACCCTTGCATCCAACTTTTGTCTATGATACTAGCTAATTGCTTTGAAGTCCCCTAACTGAAGAATTTTGAAATCCACTAACTGTATTGATTTTTCTAATGATGATAGAGACAAACCTTTGAACAACTAATGATGAGATATTAGACATACTTAATTGTTTGAATGTCACAAACAAGTGTTGCAAAAATGAATCTTTGCATTGAATTGTCGGGGCCATTTGATAAATCTGCCAATTCATCAAGTGAATTAGTTGTGTTGAAAATGTATAAAAATTAATTCAAAATAAAAAATCTTCAAAAAGGATGAAATTATACTCTTACAACTAATAGACAATTTTAACATATTTCGGGACAACTATAGAAAAGACAAAGAAAAGAGACTACGTTTGAAGATATATGGGCATTAACAAGGATGACAAATTAAAAACATAACAGCAAGAGACAATCATGTAAGAAAACCAAAACTTGACAAAGATAAAAGTATGCTATCTTAATCGTAGTGACAACAAAAGCAATATGATTAGTATTGGAATAATGGATCTTGTAAAAGCAGGCCTGGTCCTTAGTTCTGGCCATTTGTGACATCCTTAAAACACACAACTAGGATGCAAAATGTTGCTTTACATACTTCTTGCTCTCTTTTATGACATTGTGTTTGCTTTTTTTATCACCGTAGTAAAATCAGTAGAAAGTGTATTTTTTTTCTCCTGCAGGGGAAAAAGTATGACTAGTATTGGAATAATGGATCTTGTAAAAGCAGGTCTGGTCCTTAGTTCTGGCCACTTGTGGCGTGCTTAAAACACACAATTACGATGCAAAATGTTGCTTAACATACTTCCTGCGATGGGGATCAGTAGGAAGTGTTTAGTTCCTTCCTTCTTTAACCCTTCACAGAGGTTGTAGCATCTTCTAGCTAGCTCAGGAGAATGCATACTGCCTCAAGAAGGGAGGAACTCAGTACAGCCAGTGTGGGTTCAGGGAGGGGCAGCTGACCGGGTACCCAAAGTGGATCGACTATTCAAGTGTATTGCACATGATCCGATAACCGGTGGGAAGCCTGAGCCAGGGCCAATGGTCTTGAGCCTAATGTGGGGTGTTTAATTTAAAATAAGTATCTGAATTCAGATACCAAGTAGGCAAAAAAATCAAGGTAACCTTGAAACTCATGGTGAGAAAAAACATCAGAAGGGTATAAAGAACGTTACGAAGAGGAAAGGTACTTTCCTATTAAACCAGTTTGGCTCAATTTCTTTCACTTTGATAGATGGATTAAGGCAAAAATTAATGTCCGTTCTTCTATCACAGGGTTATGTAACAGATCAAGTAAAATGAAAAAACCAGTAATTAGTGGAAGAAATATGAAGCAAAATCTCGATATAAAAGTGTGAGAAGGAAACATTGCGAAAAAAACATTGAAGGACCTTTTTAGCAAAACAATAAGCTAAATGAGGTCTTGAGAATGAGGATAAACAAGAGTAAAATTCTGTTTTCATTATTATTACTCTTTTCATGCTTCAAGCAATTGTCTTCATGGTTTGCATAGGCTTTCCACGGAGAGGATTTCAAAAAACATAAACTCAGCATTCAAGTAATGCTTATACAAAACTACCTATTTAAAATTAGTAAGCATTTTACGACGTGCTATCTCAAAATTGGCAAGCATTTTACGACTTCAAGATCCAATTTGGAGATCAAAAGCAGCCTCCACCCTTATCATTTTTACTTTGGATTTGACTTTTAAAATTTTAGAACATCTGAAATTACGAACTAGTTTAGTAAAGAAGGCTTGGCTCGACCCATTGCCTTCCGATCTATTTTGGTAGGAGAACCTGCCAGCCCAATGGGGAGCATGCTGCCCGCCACCAGAAAATCCTTCATTGGGATGGTGGGCGTAACGCCCACTGATAGATCATAATCCATCACCAGGGAACGCTGGGGACCCTGTCGTTCACCCATGGAAGTTGAAAGGGAAGGCAAGAGAGAGAGAGAGAAGCTGCCGCGGCACCAGTGTGTGGATGTCGCCAGCTACAGTGGTTGGCACGGTAGTTTTCCTTAATTCCCCCCCGAGTTTGGTCCGAACACCAAGTGGGCCTCACTCAGACCCTTGCAACTGAGTCCGCTGGGTTTTGGGTCCAGTATAGTACACTATGATTTAGACTCCTTTTCTGACCGCTTTGGACTACTAGGATCTGCTTAAGATTTTGAATCTAGTCATGGTTCCAAACTCAGTTGTACGAAGCCTAGCCAAGTGAATTTGGTGCAAAGACACCTCTAAATCAAATTAGATTTAAGTTTCAGTTTGCATTCACTATCTAAAACACACCTAGACCTAATCGAACCTAGAAAAATCCTCAGTTTCAATTTGGACCAGACCAAAGCTAGATAAATTATGGTTCAATCCTGGGTTGAACTTGTACGAACCTACCCAATCTTATCTGGGTTTGACGAATTGATTTGGACCAAACTAAATCCATATGCAATCAGGCTCAACCCATGGGACATGATCCAAACCCAAACTAATAATGAATCTCAAATGGAAAACCACATTTAAAATCAAAAGGCAAATCCGTAAGTATAAGGCCACTATCAACCTATATCCATATTCAAAACCTAAACACATATCCAAGCCTATATTCAAACTTCCAAGTCCAAATTAAAAAACGAACGGCATATCCACAAATCTAAGTCGATTATCAATCCCATATCGACATTCAAACCCTAAATACATACCCAAGTCTACATCCAAACTACAACCCTATGCTCATCCAAAGGCCTTCTCGTGACCGCACGGAGTGGTGTCGAGGGAATTGCGAAGCCTCCCGCTTCCTTTTTGAGTACGAGAGAGAAGGGGAAGAGAGAGAGTAGGGAATGGATAGTACCTCATGCGGATCTAATTGCATGATAGATGACCTTGATCAGGTGTGCATTTGCCTGTTGGAGAAACAGAATCACCATTCATTAGGGGCGAAGTTAGGAATTTTTTGTCACATGGGTCAAACTATAGTTTCAAAATTTTTATAGGGGCCAAAATTTTCAAATTTTTTTACATATACTAAATTAAATTTTTTTAGATTTACATATAAATTTGTGAAGTTTTTAAAATCTGAGAAGCAGCCAAGGTACTGCCAACCCCCCTTCCCTATGCCCTTGCCATTCATTAACTTTTTTTTCTTTCTCTAGGAAAGAAGATGTTTGTGTATGTGTGTGCGCACATGCACATGCCTGTGTGTATATGTGTGTGGCCCAACTAGTAAGAAAGGCTTGACAGGCTGCGTCCCACCTAGCCGTAGCTATAATATGAATCCTCGCATTAGTTTTTGAAACGGGAGAAAGAAGGATGGGAAAACTAAATTTATATATGTGGATGACATTATTATTATTATTATTATTTTAAATTCGTTGGTCATCTTTAGACAAATAGTTAATGCATGTGGGCCGTTCAAGTAGTGATGGACAACCCTTTTCTATAATAGCCTTCTTACTCCTTCCCAACGATCTTCGGTGCTAGGTAGCCGAAGACAATAAACTGAGCTTGACCGTACTGAGGACCCACTCAATATGAAGAAACAAGTCAGCCCGAGTAAACTTTTTTTTTTCTATTTGAACAGTACTAGAAACGTACAAATTTGAACAACCAGTTCATTGAACTGGATATGCTCAAATAAGCCTTTTTGGAAACCAAGAAAAAATAATGACATTTGATCTGTTGCAGGTGGGCTTACATGAACTATATATATATATATATATATATATATATATATATATATATATATATATATATATATATATATATATATATATATATATATATATATATATATATATATATATATATATATATATATATATATATATATATATATATATATATATATATATATATATATATATATATATATTTTTATATATATATATATATATATATNATCTAAATATATATATATATATATATATATATATATATATATATATATATATATATATATATATATATATATATATATATATATATATATATATATATATATATATATATATATATATATATATATATTGGTGCATGCAGTTCAAGTTTGACGCAGCAGTCGAGATTAATTGATTACCTTCTATCCATATTAAGCTTGCCGATCGCATTCTGGCTTAAAAAGAAGCACTTTACCGGCCAAGCTGAATCAAAGTGAAGAATGAATGACTTAATTAATTGCTAATTATCAGCATCTTATTCATGCAGATGCACAATGCAGATCTATTATATTTAATGTTTTTCTCTTAAAGGACATGGCACGCTCACAGTTTAGTTTCAATTCTCTGTTACATGTAAGAGTTTTGTGAAGCTAAGCAACTCGATAATATATGAATGGTTAGGTGTGATCGAATCAGCCGAATCCGGTGTTCAAGAACGTGTGCGTGTTGAACCTGAATCACAACGCTTAACTGAAATACTCATAAATGAACCATCGATCCTTGACGACAGTACAAGAAACTCCAATTTGATATATATATAACCCAATTATGCACCAATTTCGGAAATGCGGTGTAGTTCGGTAAATTTAAAATGCCATTATTGAAGCTCTCTTCTTTTCAGTATCCTTTGAAAAGAAAAACAGCAGAAAAAGGAGGAGGCTCCATACGCTTCTTACAAAGTCAAATTTTTATAAATTTGATCACTTCTTTAGAGGAGTCGGATGGGAGAGAAAAAAGTAGTGTGCCGATTCTTCCTCATCCCTTTTTCCCAACCTAAAGAAAACAGCTTCTGGAATCTCTCTTTCCCCCATACCCATCTTTCTTCCTCTCTGCAATCTTTAATTCCGAAATAATTGATTGCTAGAAACTTACGCTTTCATGAGGTCAACCAATATTATTAGTCACCTGCCTGCTCCACACTTTTCGTCTTTTACAGTCCACTTTCCTTTTTTTTCCTTACATACATGCATTCACAGTTGGTATCCGTTTACTAAAGTAGGTTTGGAGTAGTACTACCACAATGATGATGACCATTTTGGCAGATGATGAATGCATGGCGCTCTGTTTGTATTTCAACAGGAATATTCCGGCTTCTAAAACTGCTGTGTACATTACTGGCAGTAGTAATAAGTTAATATAAAACCACAAATGCCTGCTGAGTATAAAAGTTAATGACAACTGTTATACTAAAAAAGATTGAGAGTTTCACCATTGGAGTAAGAGCAAAAGACCTCCCTTCCCCATGTGTCCTCAAGGTTCAGGGCTGCATCGATGACTTAGAAATGTGTGGCCTCCCTGTTTGGGGTGATGGCTGGCTACTGGGCACTGACCCCATCAATCCTCAAACACCTTTCAGGGCAAAAAGAAAAGTTTGATAACTTAATTAATTCTATGATGGTCAATCAACACTAACACTAATATGACTTTTTTCTAGTACTTGTGCATGTCATCTGCTGCAACATGTACTCTAAGGAGCTAGTTTGAATCCAAATGAACTCATTATTATTGAGATTGCATTCCTTGATATTAGACTTTTTATTATAGAATACGTTGCTGAGAGAGATAATTCTATACGTTATTTTTGCAACTGTTACTACGACTAATGAGTAACACAAATAAAACTTTAACGGAAGTCGAACATGATTAGCAAAGAAAAAAAAATTAATGTAAAGTAGTAAGCGAGCACCAACTGCCAAGGAAGATAATTTCTATGATTTGCCCCCTAGATCAGGTTCCACAAAATCATTCACCCCCCATATTGTACATGATGCAACACGAAAAGGTTGTCTCAACCTGCAATCGAATGCCTCCTATCCTATGGGATTGCGGAGAATTTAGAGAATTGTCTCTTTTAAGGCATTGGCACTTGGGGCTGGCCAGGTGGCTGTACCTCTCAAAAGCCAGCTTGATATAGATTGTCGTGTTCCATATTGTGGAATCCTCGTCATGAGAAGGAGATGATGTTTCGGGAGTCTTGCGTTATTACATTAAGCTTTCAGGAACCATGGCATTTCCAAGATATTTGTTGCATTTGACAAAGTAGGCCCCCAAGTTTATCCTTCGTCCTTGCCAAGGTTATACCACAAAATTCCAAATAATATAATTAATCTTGTTAGTAGGAATGTCTTGTAAGAACTATTATGTGAGCCTAAACATTATTTGCTATCTGAGAAGAAATATCCATTAAGTGAACCATTAAGTTGGATATTCAGTCATTTCATAGAGCATGGATTAATTTTTATACGTTTAGATACATGGCATAATTTTGGGTTTTATAATAGGCTGCAACTAAAATTAGTCTTAATATAAAATAGGTAGTGGTCCCCTAGGTCATACGTAATGGAATAGAATTTTCAGGATCTGGTCTTTCCCATTTGAGTAAGTCCACTTAAAGGTCTCAAAATCCTACTGCCAGATTCTCTTTTTGCTTTCTTTCAAATGGATTCAGATACGCTTCCGCTTTGGCTTTTGTTGTGATTCAATGATTCAACATGAATAGTTTATTTGGTATATTCTAGTTCCATCACTGCATCCCTCTTAGTTTATATTGATGGCACCACATGCCAATTGCAATAATAACAAATTGTACATGAGCCATTCATCTAAAAAACACAAGGTATTCACTTTTAGCCATAATTGGTTGTATTATGACGAGCCAAGACAGTCACAACTATTAACAATATCACATGTGAGGGATTCCAGCAAGCCCCTGCAACATGTAAGCGGCCTTCTTTTTTTACTATAGAATCAAAATAGTATGATCCACATTTAATTTTCTATAACAATTTGAGTTTCGATACACTTCATTCTATTTTGTGTTTTCACGAAAAAATTTAAAGATAGTACATGAAATTGTTAAAACATTAAAATATCTTAAAATTAAATAAAAGCATATATATATATATATATAATTTCAAAATAGAAAAATAAGCAAACAATGAAATTGAATGAAAAAGGAAAATCACAGTACATTTTCTAATTTATCGATTGTCTTCGGAAATAATCTTGCTTTCAAGTTGTGAGATTTTGGAAAAATGGTCAAGCCTCATAGTTATGGTACCAATAGTGAAAAATAATTAAAGGCAATGATCATGAATGAAGGTAATTTCAACCCTAACGAATATACTAGTCTCGTAGAATGAGAATATGAAGCACAATAAGGAAGGGGAAGGAGAAGATAAAGAAGCGTAATGAAGAAGGCAGAGCTGAAGAAATTTATATATTTGACCTATAAACATGGTCCATTGTGCTCATGGTTCCCAATAACCACCACATGCATAAAACCTGCATCTCTAACGATTGACTTGACTTAGTGTTGCTTCCCACCTACTAGCTGAGATGATTGTTGAAAGACACAAATGCCAACATCAATATCAGCTGAAAAAATGATATTAATGCCCTTCACACTAGCCGGAAGCTGAGCAAATGCTTCTAAGGTTTTTCTGTTTTGGTGCCAATAGTGAACTAAAAAGTATAGATAATGAAAGATGAAGGTACTTTTGAAGCAAACATAATATAGTCATGGAAGAAGAAGGATAATGAGGAAGAGGGATGCAAAAAGGTTATATGTTTGACCTCCTAGCATGTCCCATGTGTTCAGGCACCCCATAAGCACCACATGTATAAAACCTATATCTTTGTTGACTGAATCAACTTCATGTCACTCTGACCAACCCAACAAAGTTGTGGAAAGATGTAAATACCCACATCAATGTCAGCTGAAAATGACACTAATGTACACCATATTGGTAGGAAGTCAAACAAATGCCCTAGTTTACTTAGGTACTCGGGATGTCTAAGTGACCCTCAAATATTGTTGCGGCTACTAGAATCCTCAATGAGATCCATCATGTTCTTGTAGCCACTGTAGTCCTTGAGGAATCATCAACACCATTATTTGAGTGTTACAGCCATCATTGAAGTGAAACTGAAGCCCTCAAAGAGACCCTTTATATTATTGTAGCCACCAGATCTACTTCTCAAATAAACTATTTGTGTTGCTATAGCCATTGTAAAATCCTCGAAGAATTGTTGAAACACTTATCATCACTATGAAGGAGTTGTTGCAACTGCAAAAGTAAAGCCAGAGTCCCCGAACAAAACCTCATTTCTATCCTTTATTAGAGTCCTCGAAGAAACATGTGAGCACTTGTCCAACTAGTCTATTGCCATTTGGTTATATTATGAGGTGTTGTTACTGACCCCCTTGACAGCATGAGTGCATATCATCATCTATCTTCAACTCATTTGATCTCTATATTGATTCTTGTAAGTTCTTCTTTGGGCAATATTTGCTTAATTTTGCAATGGAAAAATTGTACACTTCTCTAACTAAATCAACCAATGAATGCTATATTTGTATCTCATTATGCTCAGCACATCATAATAAAATGGGGCATGAAATTTAGAACTATATGGTGAAAACAAAGTAAGTGAAAATGTATAGCCAACTTAATATTTAGCTGACCTGGTATAAAAGTTGGAGAAGGAGAAGAAATGCAGCTTAGTTTAAAGTGTAATTTTATTTTTTGGTAAATGAGGGTTGACTTAGTATAACATGCAATTTAGTTTAAAACTGATTTTGATGATAGGGATGATTTAATTTTAGAGCAAAAGGAGAACAATTTATCTTAAAATAGATAAAGTAAATGGAGAGGCAACTTAGTTTGATGAGCAAGTTACTTTAAAGTAAAAAATACGATGGACTACCTAGTTTGTTAGGATGATTATTTACAGGGTGAAATAGTGGGCGATGTGTGAAAAAAACCATAGGGTGATTTAATTTGTGGCACAATTTATACAATTGAGGGTAATTATTGCTAGTTGTAAAAATGGATTGGTGATCCAGCTTTGTGGTGCAATTTATGCTATTGTATATAAGGGTGCTTTTTAGTAAATTTTTATTTGTTAAGCCAGTATTTTGTGAACGTTTGTTATAATTCTTTTTATTGTAGATAAAACTAAAGCACATGATAGCATTACAATGACTAGGCTTAAGAAATATGTAAAAACTATTATTACAAAAATAGAAAGAGTTCTTAAATGCAAAAATTAGTTTATGATGGAAGGAATATAAGAATATTGAAGGTGTGGATAAAAGCTAGAAAGAAGGAAGGCAAGTAGGGAGGCTAGAGGATTGTAGGTAGGAGGGATCTGGTAATCTTGAAGGCAAGAGGGGGAGGGTGAGGCAAGTGATGTTGGAGAAGGGAAGGAGGGAGATGAAGGGAGAGAAGAAAGCATGAGAGCTGATTGGAGTTCATGTGAAGGAGGGAGAGAAGGAAAGGGAGAAAGAGAAAAAGGTCTGGGTGGAGTTGAGAGTATTGAACTGAAGGAAACTAAATGGTGACTTAGGTGGTAAGAAAATAAGGCAACAGGAGGAGATAAGGAGATGGACAAGACCTGGGGAGAGCTGAGAGTATTGAAGTGGACGGAGAAAAAAGAGCTTAGGGAGTAGTTAGTATTGAAGGCAATGGTGGAAGAGGCAAAGGAGGGACATAAGAAGTGTTGGAAGGTTAGATTATTAATGTCGAGGGAGAAAAAAAAAAGGAAATAGAGGGAGACAAGAAAAGTTAGAAAAACATGAATACGAAGAATAAGATGCAACATCAAGAACTATCTAGATAAGTTGAACTATTTATAGTTAGTTTAATACGGTACATTGTTGTAATGTTGGTAACAACTTATATATGTAGTTTTGTATAACAACATCGATATGAACATGTGACTAAGAGAAAGGATATTATGATTATATGTTTGAGATATCCAAAGTCATTTAGTTTCATTTAGTTAGATAAGATTTTATAATCGATTGCCATTAATTTCGTATGTTTATGATATTTCATAATGTGGTTGTTATTATAGAGTCGACAACAAAGAAGGAAGAAAGCTGGGATAACTGGAGAAGGTTGTATTGTTGAGTATGATATAAAAATGCATGTATTATTATGCTCACCATATATTGTTGTGCACAATATTATTCGATGATGAAGAGCACTTTATTGTTTTAGCTAGTAACATTAGATATCAGGTATTATTATTCCATTTACATAAAGTCTCCTTATTGTTTTATAGATAATCTGTGTACTGCTAGTGCTATTTAGTTCTTTATTGCTATAACCAGCTGAGTGACTACTAGCCAAGGGGCTACGTGATGGAACCCTACTAGACCATGTATAGAGTGTTCACAATAGGACCAAAGTTGGGCATTTCCAAGTAATCCAGGTAATGTCTTACAATGGGTGGATGAATTGGGGGATAGTTAACAATAACTTAGTGCATGGCTGATAGTGAGCTATGTTGCTAGGACATAGTTGCCATCAATGTTATTAAGTGCATTGATGCAAAGCGATGCATTGAGCTTGTGAGGAGGCACGATAGACAATATAATGATTTGATGCATAAGTATCACGTTCAAAATTTTCAATTATATAGTATCACTAAAAAATATAAAAAAATAAAAAATAAGAACATAAAACTGATTTGAAAAACTAAATTATATGAAAAACTACTTATGTATATTTTTCTATAAATTAAACCTAATTATAGAGATATAGTCTCCAACTTGAAAAACCTAAATATAAAAAATAAAAAAACATATTTATTCAAAATAAAATAGGATTTTATGAAAAATTCAAAAACCAGATGTCCAAAGTTTTTTTTGCTTGTTAGCTCCTATGCTTGCACAAAAGCACGGAAATCTTGACAGTTGACTCTCAATTCATAAAACTTATAAACTGAGAAGTAGAAGATTTTAACATATAAAAACACTTATAAGCAAGTGCCCAATAGCTGATGAAATCATGTCGACAGATCTTGTCTTTAGAATAAATTTTATAAAACATAATATCAAATTTAGATGTCCAATATGATTTAGATAAACTTGAAAGCATGTAATATCTTGGAAAACCAGCAAGAATGGCTACCGATCAATCTGTGATCTTGTCGACAAATATATACTATTCAATGAGAAGAGAGGAGGAGAGAACTATATGAGAGATAGATAGAAATATTCATGAAATTGGATCAAGCCTTCACCAAAGGTCATGCAATAACTACCAAAGAGCGAGGGTGCGTTAATGCCTTCACCAGACGAATAAAGAATAGAAAACCCATTTTGCAAGTTCAATATGTTTCTATATGGAGTTAAAAGGCTTCCCTTTTGCAAGTTCAAATTGTTAAAAAGTCTTCGCCTGCTGCTTGGTGAGTGTCGGGAGACATCTCCTGGTATTTTTGAAGTGTTGGAAGTGTGCATTGTTCCCAACCCACCTAATGCACATGCATCATGCATTAGATGTGCATCATGATGGTGTGTGCACATCAAATCAAATGCGCCTAAGTGAACTTTTTGAGGTGTCTTAACATGTGGTGCATAGTGATGCGTGCACATCACACCTTGATGTGCATGTAACTACACTGGTTGCCATATTAATTCTATATGAGAGAGAACTTAGTTGCTTCAACAAAATTGTGGGCAAAGACCTTTTATAAAGGGTTAGACTAGAATGACTTGTAAAAGATCATTTTGATAGAGGAAACAACTCAACATGGAGAAAATCATACTATGTTGCACCAAAACTACTTGCTTTCATTCATAGATTTCAATAGTTCATAAAGTGTGGGCATACACAATATTTATAGGCTTGTACTACTAAAATGATAACAAGTAGTAAGGACAAGCAAAAAAATTGAATGATTGGATGGGACTTGACTATTTCTTGCACTAGGTGGGGCAGAAATGGGAAATGTTGACCACATGCAGGGTCGGCCAGTAGGTGACATACCTGGTTGGCCAAACAGTGGCCAACAAGTGACGCACCTGCTTGACCATACACTACTAGTTGATGCACCTGCCTGTCCACACACTACTAGTCAGTGATGCACTTGCTCCACCATTCACCACCAACAGTGAGCCATGTTTGCCAAGCGTAATTCTGTCCAACAAGTGGTGCACTTGCTAGTCAGTTACATTCCTTGATTCAACCACATCATTATATGACATTGGGTGCTAGTATTAGCTGCTAAGGCAACAGCCTAGTGCAAGCATGAGGTAGCATGCTCTAACTAGGCATAGCCACTTAGCGGGGTGCTTGGTCAGGCATGGGCTATGATGGCTCCTTGGGCAGTGGCTGGATGGGTCCCAAACTGATCAGTTGTGAATTTCTAGCCCCTTCAGCTATAGGGATCGCCATGGCTGCTTTCCTTTAGGGTCCAGGAGATGTTTTCAGCCATGTTGGCATCATTGTTCATCTTGGTGACTATAGCCAGCCACTTGGTTGGGCATTGCCCTAATCACCCTCAAGTATGCCTCTTAACCTAATCCTCTCTTAGGTACCTTTATGCTAGTAAGGAGGATAGGGTGCTCTTGTAGGCGCTTGATGTGATATCTCCTAACTAGCTAGGTTGATGTGAAAGCATTTGTTCCACCATACTATTCCACAGTTCTTTAGCCTCTTTTAATGTAGGGATATAGTTTTGTTGGACACTCCATCTGCTGACAGCCTTTAGACTAATCAAATTGTTTTCATGATCTTAACACCATCTGTATAGGTGGTACAAGTTATCTTGAATGTATGATGAGCACATGAAACACTTGGTCTTCCACAAAGGTGTAGAATGCTACCTAAAGCCCTTGTATAGGTGTTGTAGGTTTTGACCACTATCTAGTGAGCCTGGCATCAAAACCACATGCCTAGCATGAGTTTCTACCTATGTTGAATGCCTTGACCCCTTGGCTGATGATCTTACCTTTGGCTTCTTGCCTTCATGAATGCATTCCTACCATGAATGACTATTTCTTTGTCTTGGCTAGCTTCCTCTATAGTCTTTTTAACGTAAATTTCTCCATTTCCACTCTCGGCCTAGGCAACAGCATTTAGTAGCCCGGTGTGGGAGGGGGGGTGAGGGGGGGGCATGTAGCAGTTTCCTTTATCCTTAAAATATCAAATATCAATTAAAGAGAAATAGTTCATTAAAATTAAAATTTATATTATTAATTACATAATTTATACATAAAAAAATGAAGTACAATGAAAAATCAATGTCTCTACAACTTATGTTTACATACTATCATGTACATCAATTTTACATACTAGGCCCCCCAAGTCCCTTGTAGCTGCTATCATCTCAGAAAATTATAGACATTTGAGAGAAAAATATGAATCATTCATTACAGAGGACGTCCTTGTCTTCTTTCTGGTATCAGTAGTCTTTTGGCTTTCACCTCTCTTGACAATCCAGCGGAGGACAAACTGTACTTTCAGCAAATCTACTATCAGCTAACTTGGACATGTAATCTCACAAATAGGTTTATCCAAGGAGAATGAGAAGGTAGAAGTTGTTTGTGAGTGGCTAAAGCTTTTCCTTCCACAAGCCACCTTCATTAATAGCACCATGAGCTAAAACTTTATTCAGTTCGCAATCAGCTTTTGGATCCATTTAGACTTTCAAAGATTTGTACATCTCATGAATTTGAAGCTACTAGACTGGCCTCAAGTGTTGAAGCAGTAGGTCCTCGTCTTCTTGTGGGGATCTGCAGCTCTCAAGTTCATGTTCCTCAGCAGAATGTCTGTGTAGGGGACGCTGCTACTACACTTCAAGTTGATCACCACATCATTCATTGTCGTCCTGACCTTCCCAATGAAGCTCTTGTTGTGTCTTTTTACAACTTCTTTCAAAAAAGTAACACAGTAAAATCATACTTATAGACATTGATTATCGCCATGCTCATGAAAATGGCATCATTGAATCAACTGTATTTGGTGGTCTGTTCTTCGTTTATCTATAAAAACATTGAATAATAATGTAATCAACCAACCAATCCCTATTAACCTTCGCTAATGATTTCTTAAGTCACAACCTTATCAAACTTAAGAAATATATATATGTTCAAAAGAAATGCAGATCAGTGGATCTTGGGATGCAGAGTCACTCATTGGAGCTGACAAATGTGAGAGAACTAGTTACATAAATTAGGCAGTTTTTTTGGTTAGGACAGTAGTATTATTGAATGATTATTGGATTTTGGGCTCTCCATAAACGAAGATTCCTAAGCACTACGTTTGTTACCAATCCTCTGCCTCCCTACAAATTAAACACTTAGCTAATGAATGAAGTTGGCCCTCTCCGTTGATGTACAAGTATCTATATGTATAGGCAAAATTGCCAATCATGATGAAGGATGCATCTTAATCATTGATCAACTCTTAAGCTCCTGCACCTTGGTGGTCTTAATATAAGGAAGTCTAAGTTACAGAACTGACCTGCCATGTTTTGATCCAACCACCATTCATAGTGCTGAAGAAATTGACATTTATGACATGAACATGATCCACATTATCCATTTTCCCATATCTGCCAAGGCTTCCAATTTTGCCCATGTCTTAGATAGAAAAGGAGATGCTTAAGAAATTGTCATTCTCGATCTTAATGAGGTAAAACTTCATCAACAACACCTGTAAAGATGCCTAGGGACACCAGGATTCAAGTAGCTATGAAATTCAATATTCTACACCAAAAAGGAAAATGGAAAGTTATTTTTGCACACAAGATCTGTAACTTAAGATTACAGCTTAATTATCAATGAAAGGATAGATCACGCAACAAAAATAAACTTTTAGTCAATAGTCATCTGACATACCAAACAGCCAGTGTAGGAGAGTAAGAAACAAAAATCATATGGTAAATAATATACGTGCTAGAGTTTAGATGTCAAGAAGGTGCAATTCCAAGAAGCAAAAACTAAAGATTATGAACTTGAGATTCAGCAACAGTTAGAACCATAGATTCAGCGCGAACTTGGTGCATATTATTGTTTATGCATAGATGTTTGACGCTACTGTTCGAAGTCCAAAAACGTTTTCGTGGGACATATGGTTTCACAATTTCTTCCTGTACATGTTTTTGTGTTGCAATGCAATATTTATAGAGAAATTGAAGAGATTTGGTTTTAGGAGGTATGTACAACCAACCTTATTGTGTATTCCTCTTTGAACTTTTGATATGCTCAAGATTTGATGGAATAACGAAAGAAACAATTAAGTTTAGACTTTTTTCATTTAACTGTAAAACAAAAGAAATCAAAACTTTACAATTTCTTTGTAAAATTCTCATTCTTCATTAATTAAGAGGTAATATTTTAGCTTCATATATTTAAAACAAGCACTTCTTTAAATTCAAGTTTTAAATATAAATATCAAATAAGCCAATGTGTAACAATGCATGCTAGATGATATGTCATATCAATTAGCTAGCAAATGATCATAGATGTGGAGACTCACAGTTATGATACCGATACAAACAATAATGCAGAAGACCATTTATCTAAAAGTGTTATATTGTCTTTGATCCCAAGATTCATAGATCTCAAATACAATGCAACTTACTATATTCCAAGACATCCAGGCACCTACAAGTAGAACAAATTTTAGCAACTTGCTACATTAAACAAGTAAGTAAATCCCAATGCATGAATCTATGAAGGAAAACTAAATTTAGAAGCACATACAAATAAAGAGAGAGTGAGAGGGAGAAAAATCAATCCAAAAAACATGAAAATTGTATAGAGAAAACTTATTATCGTATCAAATGGGCAACCCTATGTCTCCCTAAATTAGAGGGAGGTGTAGGACTCAAAGACATCAATGAAACAAACCTGGCCAATTTGGCGTTCTTAGTGTATCATGTGTCACAACAATCCTCCTGATGGGTGGTCCTTGTTAAAGGACGTTACTATGAGCGGAAAGGCTTGATTGACAGCATTATGAGGGGGAAAAGGGTGTCTAAAGCCTGGCGTAGGGCTCTGCAGGCTTGGAGTAGGATTAATAGAAATGTCGACTGGAAGATTGGCAATGGCGCTTTGGCAAAATTTTGGACTGACCAGTGGGGACCAGAGTGTCTCATAGATAAGATCCCTTTATCTCATTTCCACTTGGTATGCGACACTATCGGGAGCACGGTTAAAGAAATGATGGAAGAGAATGGGGATTACATTACTCACTTCCTTGCTAACTTACACATTCTTTTTTATTGTCCTAGACTTGAGTTTGTGCAACTAGATGTTATGGTATGGAGAAATGGAGACCAAGGGGGCTTCAATCGGCATGAATTTTGGCAAATGGTTAGAAAGAAAGATCCTAAGAACAACGACAATATGCTCGTATGGAAAGGGAGAGGACTTCCTAGAGCCACCTGGATTGTTTATTTAAGTGTTTTTGGTCATCTTTCTACGGATGGTATTGTGCAAAAGCAGGGTCAATCTCTCGCTTCTAGGTGCCAAATCTGCAAGCGAGAGATAGAAGACATCAACATCTTTTCTTCAGTTGCAAGGAAGCACGGTCTATATGGACTTGCATTTTTGGCAAATTTGGGAGGGTTAAACTTTGGCACAGGTGTCCCCAAAACATAATGCAAGGTCTAATTTGGTGGCATAAGAAAGGCTTCAAAGACAATTTTTTTTTATAAATGCTGGAAAGACAGTTTCCATATGGCGATATGGTTCTTCTGGAAAACTCGCAACCACATCAAGCATAAGGGCAATATACCTATTAGCAATTTGCTGACTCAGTTTGGAGGCACTACAGTGAAACTGGTGGAATTTCCAATGGAAAGGAACCTAGCTGAATAAAATTCGTAATTGGCTTCGCTTGGGGCTTCCATGGTAATGGTGTTAATTATGTTGATAGATGGGTGGAAATCAACATTGCCTCCTAGTTCAAGGATGGCAAAAAAGGAGTGGCCAGTCCCATAAGAGACGTCTCTAGCGGTTTCTGATTTGGCTTGGCTTGCTAGTTTGAGAACAACTCAGGATGGTGGGAGACAGAGGTTCTTCTGGAATGCATTGGGCACTTGATGAACATTGATGATAACTTTGGGCACATTTACCTTCTAGCTGGAGATTGGAAGTAGCACTTTGCAGCAGCATTGAACATCACACAAAAATTTTAAACAACTTTTTGATGACCAACAGCTATCTTCATAGGCATTCCATTTGCAAGGGATGGCCTCTTGCTGAAGCTACTCACCTTTTGACAACTATTATGGTCAATGGTTTGTGTTGGAAATTGATCTCCCATGACAACATGTGGGATCCATTAAAAGAAAGTAACACTATGAGTTAAGGTTCTGTGGAACCCATTTTTGTTGTAACTATCACTCCATTTTGTTGAAATAAAAGGTAGGGGGCCTATCCCCCACGCAGCCGTTGTCCAGAACAAATAGTTGAATATTACCTATGCATATGAATCCTACTTCTATCATCCATGGCACCCTTCTTCTATTTATAAAAAAAAAATAGTAATGATCATATCACACAATAATCCCAAATGATCACATAAATAATGACACTAAAAGGATAATATACCCAAGTTATAACATGTTATATTTTCTTGATAATCAGCAAACCTATCAGGTGACTTACCTTACCTACCTAATTAGTACTCAAATATGTGGAATGCTTCATTTAGAATACTTGAAAATGTATCTTCAAAATTTGTGTTTTTGTCCAATATGAGTTTATCAAGAGTAATAAAAACCAACATCAAAATGTATCTTATATATATACATATATATAGTGTGTGTGTGTGTGTGTGTCTATATGTCATTGGAGTAAAAAACAATCAAATTAGCTTTCAACTTTTTCAGGATTGTACTTGTCTAACCTTTATAGGTGAAAAAGCTAAGAGCATCACTATGCAAAAGGACTGAGGCAACATACCTTTTGCGAGAAGATACCCTTTTCCAAGAGCTAGACATTTGTAAGGAGCTACCTGCAACAAATAAGAGCTATCATGCCAAGAGAAAATTTAAATATACAAAGGAGATACCCATTTTGTTACATATAAAGTTACTTATCTAAATGGGTAAACTTATCTAAACCGGTAGCATATATGATGACATACTCTTATTTGTCTGCATATCTAGGAAGCTAAATGCAGAAGGGAGACTTTTTTTGTGGTATCTATGTTGTGAGTAAGCCTCAATATCATCCATCAAGCCCCAACCTCTAGTTTGCAACTCACCTCACCGCTGCTGCCATTTAATATTAAAACTGAAATATAATAAATGATTAAAGTGAAAGGTCAATTTTCAGTAATACCTGAAAAAGTGGATGATGTGATTCTTGATGTTTGTATACATTCTATTTTGGTGTAAGCCAAGGACTTTGCTAGCTTGTAAGCACAATATGCAAGAGCATATTGCTAATAGATAATTACCAATTTACTGCATTAAACATTTTATTAATTTTTTAGCCTCTAAATTATTTCACACAGAAATTGTAAAATAGGTGACGAGGAATTATACCAACACAAATCAGATTTGAAAACCTGGATGCTTTGGATTGTTGCCTGAATACCCATGTACATACAAAAGTCTCTGGCTTCAACACCAAAAGTAAAAATAGTAGAGTTGAAACTTGTACAAAAATATGAAGCTTAAAGTCGTCCTTAAATAAAATTTTGTGAGTAAAGTTAGAAATGAAGATTATATGCTTATGTGGCTTGCAATTTTAACAAACCCAAGTTTATGTAAATACTTGAGCAGTTACCAAGAGAATCATCAATTGTTTAACTAATCGCCTGATGCAAGATGAAAGCATAACCAAATTTTGTAATTGGATCCAGTTAGAATTTTTAGTATCTATAAATGGATCCAAATCTGCAGTCCATCCATTTCTCTATATAGAGGGACATTGGATCATTGTAGTGGGTCATTCAGTTGAAAGAAATGAAAGCAAGTTGTTATGTTAGTTTTCTTCTATTTTTTTCTTGGTTGCTTGATCTTTGCTTCAGTTTTAGTTAGTTTAAGCATAGTCTTAGTTTAGTTGTGAGTGCAGTTGGATTAAGATTCCTTTTAATCTCAATTCTTCTTGCATTAATTGGTATCAGAGCGAGGCTTTTACCAACATGAAAGACCAAGTTTAGCAAACCTTGCTGCTGACCGTAGCAAGGCAGGAATCTGATTTATCTTATATTAGATAAGGAGGTTCTGCTTTTATGAGAAAAGTGGAAGGATTGGAAGCCTCTCTCGATAGATTAATGGACAAATTCAGAGAAATGTTCCGCCTGGCTCTACATAACATGCAAATTGTGGATGGACTTGTTGTTGCAGACATTCGGTCAGCCATCGGCGCTTCTGATTCTGGAATGAGAAGAGGCGCACAGTCATCTAGGGTCCCCATCAGAGTCCTCCTTCGTTTGTCTGGAAGAAGTGGAGAACTTGTTGCTTTGTCTTCTTTCTATTGACAGGCAGAATCTACAGCCATGGGTAGACTGGAGGCGAGGAATCCGACCACCATTTCTCTGATCGGTACGAAAACTAACAGCCAGAAAGATGTTGATCCACTCTCAATTTGGGGGCCGATGGTGTTGGAGATAACTGTTGGTCATCAGTCTGCCGAAATGCAATGAGCGAACCTTCCTTCAACTCAACAGCCTACGCCGCCAGCAGCCAGCCTTGCCATCGCTGTGGGTGAGGGTCCGGTGGCGTGGGAGACGATGGTGACTCCGTTCTCGACCGGAGGAAGTGCAAAAAATGAGGCCGGCGGTAGCAGAACCTTCACCTTTCTGCCTGCTCGTGTGAGAGACCTGGTGGCCCCGCCATCCAAACCAGCTCCACCCATGGAATGGCGGACTGCCGATAGCCGCCTTCTGCCCTCAAATGGGATGGTTGGGTGGCGGTGGGTGCCCCGCTTGGCCCTTTGGTTTGCCCCTTCCACCTCTGTTTGAGGTGAAAAGAGGAAAACTCGAGTGGTGCCTCGAGCTACTGCTTGAGGGTTTGAGTCGGTCCCTTTTGGGACTGGTTCAAGCCGAATCGGGTTTTGGATCCGGTTCGGACTCGTGTCACTCGATTCATGGGTATAAAGGTTTGAATATGGATCCAAACCAGTTCGTTCCATCACTTAAGACTGGATCTGATTTGGGGATGCCCATAAATCATGTCCAAGCACGGATTCCTTCTCTAAAGCCACTGCCGAAGCCATCATCAGAAGATAGTAAGCAGACGTTTAACATATGAGTGGTGGAACCTTTTGTTCAGTAAATCCAAACCTTGTCCAAACTCTCTAAGGTGAAGAACCATTTTGGCAGAATGAAAGATTTAAACTCATCAAGGACGACTCTTCTCCAACTAGGGAAGTCTAATGCAAGATGAAAGCATAACCAAATTTTGTAATTGGATCTAGTTAGAATTTTTAGTATTTGTAAATGGATCCAGATCTGCAGTCCATCCCTTTCTCTATATAAAGGGACGTTGGATCATTTTGTGGTGGGTCATTCAGTTGAAAGAAATGAAAGCAAGTTGTTTTGTTAGTTTTCTTCTATTTTTTTCTTGGTTGTTTGATCTCTGTATCAGTTTTAGTTAGTTTAAACATAGTCTCAGTTTAGTTGTGAGTGTAGTTGGATTAAGATTCCTTTTAATCTTAATTCTTCTTGCATTATCTCCTCAAGAGTGAGGATAAATAAATTTTTGAACAGTTGTTCTAAGAGTATTTAGTCTTCTTTTGGACAATTTAAAATAGATCTAGTGGCATGTCTTGTCATGCAGTTGTTCGCAATGCTATTTGACTATATACATACATATATACACACATACATATTCAAGCAAATAGTACTCATGAATTATAAATTGTAATTCATGAATTGATACAATAATAAATAACCACTATACCAAAATATGCACGATTAACGAGCTTTTTCTAATTAAAAAAAAAAAGATTCAGATATTCAAAAAAGACCTCCAAATCTGAATCATGTAGTCTACATGTTTGTTTAGAAGCTGACGTGTAGCAATGAGGAAGTTTGTACTAGAAGTACAAAAAATCCATATAGACTCATACGTAGGCACTAAAAATACTATAGGGATGGTAATATCAAGAACTCCATGTTGTAATTACCTCAAAACACCACAAGAAATTGCAGCAAAAGCAATGTATTGAATGTGGTTTTCTTTCACAATTCTTGATTAGTGGACAATCAATAAAGTATGGACCTTACAGAAGAATGAAATCAGCTAGAAAGTCCTCACACATAGTTGTAGCTTCATGCATATACATCACCGAGATTTTCCTTAGAATCAAAGTTACTTGTATGCATTGCAAAGTGAAGCCTTCAAATGGTCATCAATGTCATAGACTGGTCCAACATATGGATCACACAAGATACTGGCAACCGATAAGCTCTGCAAAATTTCAAACAAAGCAACATTATTATTTTTGAGTTCAAAATGATAAAACACATATTACAGCATCACAATAGATAGCTACCCCATGATCCTCGCTTCGCCAGTAGGGTAGTAGAACTCTAGGCCACACCTATGGGACATTCCAACATGCTTCACATAGTTTTGGTCCAGCAGCCTGTGGATAGCTAAAGCAAAATTAACACTTATAAAGCGTAATTCATCAAATGAATATGGTCACATTCAGAATTTTCACTTTTTCAGCATCTCATGGCATTTGAAGTTCTGGAAATAAGCTGTTGAAGGTTCAAAATATTGTGGTGTGACTCTGTACCAAAAAGACCTTGGAATGTAGTTACAGTTTCCTTTTGTTGTTACATGAGTTATTTGTGTTTATTTTTTGGTCAATCAATATCTCGTCATGAATCCGATTAAGAACCTTTTGGTTGATGTTTGCCTCACTTCTGTTTCAGAAACACTAGAACTATATTGCATTCCATCCAATGAAGTCAAATATTGCTAGCTAGGTGTGAAGATTTTTGTTGATTTCCAGTGTGATAGACGAATTACAGCCATGGAAATGCTTCTAGTACCAAAATTTGAGGATGTTATTCGTAATTGCAACATCTCTCTTTCTAAAAATTGACATTAAGTTGGCATTATAGTAACAATGAAATTTAATAATTTGGATTTCATTTAAGATGACAGCCATGCATGTGTTTGTTATTGTTTCCAATGACCACAAGTTGAATAGAGCTATCTTTCATCCTTGTCTTGCTTTTTCCATGCATCGTATATAAGAATTAGCCATAGATCTAAAGTGATCCCGATCTTGGCAATTCAAGGAAATGTCTTTTGGTAAGACGTGAGATGTATCGCATTGAGAATATGCATTTTTCTATATATGAATTCCCTTGATAATCTAAAATAGTTTTGGTTCAAGTATTATGTGAATCTACTCTAATTTTAAGATTGATGAAACATTCAATGTCAAACGGCCCCTTAAGTTCGAATTTTAGTGTTTGCTGCTGAATATAGCTTTTGGGAACCATTATTTGGCTCCAAGATTGGTGAATTCCATAAAAGAGATTACAAATCCATTTCTACACATCCATACGTCGTAATTGAAAATGACAACACAAACACAAGGGACTCATGAACCTTCTTAATGACCAATCAACTAAATGCACTAACAAGTGGAGTGCAAGAAAGAAAAATATGATTCCAAGAAATTGAGAAGCCAATCCCACAATACGACACATGTGATGGTTTTGTGGAAACAAATTTATCTAATCAAAAAATACTAAT
Source organism: Nymphaea thermarum (assembly GCA_011799765.1). Taxonomy (NCBI): domain Eukaryota; kingdom Viridiplantae; phylum Streptophyta; class Magnoliopsida; order Nymphaeales; family Nymphaeaceae; genus Nymphaea; species Nymphaea thermarum. The sequence continues at coordinate 120,883 of JAANDH010000734.1, forward strand.
CAGTGATACACTTGTATTCACACAAAAGGAGAAAGAGAATTTAACATCAAATCCAGATTATATAATATAATAGGGTTGCTGGAATGCCATCATTTTCCATTATGCAGCTACAAATAGTGGCACTATAGCCACTCAGATCTTGAAGCAAGCCTGCACCAAAAAAACAGGTAGAAAAAAGCTTCAGCTTCATGGTAAAACAAAGTCCCTCAAATCTAAATGAACCTTTCTAGAAGAGAAAACTTAGGCTTGGTGCTAAAATTAGGCTATTAACTTTCTTTAAGAAATGATGATAGTGAGACATGATGTTGAAAAAAAGGTAGGCCTTGTACGTAAAGTTAGGCCACTTCAACTTAACAAATTAGACCAACTTTTAATCCAAGAAAAATATATCTTCTCTTGAACATGCAAAATGACAAAATCAAGGTGACCAAAACCAAGGTTCAAGAAAGTCGGCTACATCACATGCTCATCATTTTCTACAACTAACTCAACTTCTTATACCTCAGTGTCTCTGTGCATATATATATATACAAATACATAAAAGTTGTGTAGCTCCACAACAATATTTCTTCCAATAGCTATGAGAGTATATTTTCATTATTTTGCTTTGCATTAGTTACTCTGAAAAACATAAAGATAGAGCATAGGTCAAATTTTTCTTTGCATTAGAAAAGAACCTATAGAGTAAAGGGTTCAAGGACATTGGTGCTTCATGAAACAAATGGCCAACATTTTCTACACATTTTGAGATGCTCAATGTTTCAAACCAAAGGAAAAGCTAATTTGTTAAAGGCAAAATATAATATGTGCTGGAAATCAAGATAGAACTATCAAGGGCCTCGTCTTAGTTTGATAAAATAGGAACAAGAAAAAATAGAGTTGTGTTTTCTCTTTCATGGTAAAAGTGAAGACAATTACTATTCTACTATATCTATATATATATATATATATAAAGAACTATAAGCAAACTAATTAATGAGTAAAAGAAAGAGAGGAAGGTAAAGACCAGTCTACTATGGATGGTGACTTCTCTTCTTCCTTGCTTCTCAAGTCTTGAATCTCTAAAGACAACCGATGCAGGCTTCTCTTCTTCCTCGTTTTTTCAAGTCATGAATCCCTCAATCCATTTGCACCTTTGGATTCCACAATCCGCAGAAAGGGTAGACTATTAAAGATTTTTTTTTGTACTAAACATTGCGATCAATCGAGTTAGGAACATCTTACTATGGATTACATCTGTAAATGTATGCATATCGTCCAATTGACCATCAGTACAAAATGGTCTCTAGTGAGGGGAAAACACTGGGAGGGAGAGCAAGTATGGGAAAGAGCAGAGCGGGAAGCAAATGCTGGGAGGGAGAGTGGAGAGGGGAAATCTAGCAATGTGGGTAGCAAGGATCTGAAGGGAGTGCAGCCAGAGGGAAGCAAACGCTCTAGAGAGAGTGGAGAAGATCTGTTCCTTCCGAACACAAGAAGGGGGAACAGGAGCGGAGGGAGGGGGGCGCCTGGGCCATGGCCTAGGTGAGTGCATGAAAAAAAAAATTATATTGAAAAAATCAATTTTTTTTTAGTTTGGCCCGACCTGCGGATAGTTTGGCCTGCCCCTGAAGCGGAGGGAACACGTGTTCATGATTTTTCCTTCATAATGTGGGGATGGACAAGCCTGCCAAACCTAATGTTATATGTAAGGGTTTCAGGAGAATGTGATACAACAGGTTCGTCTCAGCACTTGCTTTTCCAAGCATCGGGAGACCTATGTTTTGAATGGGTGTTTTTGGCGTTGTGTGTTATATATATATTTTTTCTTATTGTTGTGTCTTAGCTTATAAGTATCATTTGACTTTTAAGTCATGCATGTGATTTGGGTAAGTTGGTTTAGCATAAATATTCAGTCGTAAAGGGTAAATCCATGGCTTGGTGTTCTTGTGTAAGTTTAATTTTGATACATTGAATATTTAAAATGTTTTAATTAGGTGTTAGTCTATGTTATGTGGGAAGCAGTTAGAACGAGTGCATGTCCTGCTTTGGACAAGTTTCATTCACATGTAGCTGTGTAAGTACTTAGTTGTTGCTGAGTGTAGTAAGGTCTAAATGTCTTGTCGCATTATACCTAGGTTTATGCAATTTAATTTACTTGAGTACAAGTTGTTGTTCTAATTGATACTCTTTGTCATGTACCTTAGTTGAGTAAATTGTGGATACTTAAATTAGTATTTGTTTGTTGTTTTTGTTTTCATTAAAATCTAGTCATGATGTATTAGGTTTGTCGGGTTAAGATAGCCATGGGTGTATTAGGTTGGTCAGGTTAGGATAGTATGGAGATCAATTTTTTTAAGTTTTTGTTAGGTTCCTGCAAATTTTAATTTCAGTTTGTATGGTTTTAGTTAGAAGTAGCAACCTAACCTATATTTTATTGATTTCAAGGTTTGTGGGATATCCTAGTTCGCTTTAGCTGCCCAACATACCCAGTTGTGCAAAGAGTTCTTGAGCAACTGATAGATGGCAATTTTATTTTTTAATCTTTAGGATTTTCTTGGTTTGATTGTTTGATTTGGAAAAATTATTGAAGTGATTGAGATACTTCGTTGAACAACATTCCTCGGTTCCTCAGTGGTTCGATTCCTACTCATCTTTAGTTGAGTTTGGTAAACTTTTATTACATATTGGTGTCTGTTTTCAATCAAATTTACAACCAATGTACACTTTTAAAAAGTTTTTATGCAAAAAAATGAATCAACCTCCTTGGATGCTTCACATCATGACTACTTGCAGAATGCTCAATTCATCCCCGACGTTACCTAAATTATGGTATTCATCCAACCTACTGGTGTGTACTGGTGTGTAATGGTGTGTAACTTCCTTCATCCATCCTCCTTTTTGATATGGGATCATTTTCTTCATTCAAGACTTGGAAGTTGATTTCGCATTCATGGCCTTCTCTCCTTTCAATATGCTGGGAGCCACTTTGGCTGCTTCACTACTTTTTTTAGTTTCAAAGTTACTCTAGGGCCCGTTTGATGGGCGGGTGAAATTTAACGCGGTAAATTTACCATGGTAAATTTTTCTAAAAAAATTTACAGGATGAAATTTCTCCCTCTTTCAATCTGAAGCCCTGTTTGATGCACAGGAAGAATTTACCATGGTAAATTTAACCCTGTTTGATGCACATGAAGAATTAAACATGGTAAATTTAACCCTGTTTGATGCACATGAAGAATTTAACGTGGTAAATGTTTTTTTTTTTTTTGTGTCTTCTCCTCTCCAAATTTAGCTGCCTCTGCCCTTGCCTCTTTATTATGATTTCTTCTCCAAAAGAAGGTGACTCTTGTGATGTATTGAATTTTCGGCCTTTACCAATCATTTGGGTCCCAAAAAGATCATTTCCATGGTCATAGCTAACTTGTTGAAGCAGCTCATGCCTCACCTGGTGTCATCTTCCTAGCTTTTTTTGTTTTAATTCCTCACTGCTACCTGCACTGTGAATTCATTTTTGCTTTCGAATTAGCTCATTCTTTGGCTTGTTGCGGCTACCCACTTTGGTTTCTAGGTCTATTCAAGAAGATATAACAGCAGGATTAACATAACGGAGTTCTCCATGAGAACCATAAGGACCATATGTTATCATTCATTCCAAAAGAGGCCTATAATGACCGACAATCTACTCATTTTATTCAATTGTAACCACCACTGTGGTGCATCATCCGGACTCGAGAAGGTTTGACAATTTCAACCTTGAACCATGCAATAAAACACTCGTTATATGTACAGGGGAACCAACATTTTATTTATAATTTGGTAAAAGTATAAAGGTAACAAAGCCAGAAAATTCCCGACCTTTCAAGAGATGTCGCTTGCTCAACATTTTCTTTACAGTTTGGCTACGATATACTCATCTCTACAGACTGTAAAATTTTTACATGTACCTCAAGATGACTTGAGCATCAATATCTGCAATTACTAATCCTAAGAATCGGCATCACCACCGCCATTTACTTGAATTACAGATAAGGGATTACAAGATATACACAACTGGAAGATTATTAAGCTGGCCTACCATTTATACAATTAACCTCAGCATCTATTGCCTCTCATTTTCAATCTACCAAAAAGACAAATGAAGATGGGAAGGAGAACAAAACAAACATGGACTGATTTCCAATTACGCCAGCCATGTTAGCTGTACAAGGTCTCCTGATCCTCTGTTTTCAAGGTGCTTTCCATAAGTATAACGCTTCAAAGCATTCAAGTGCACCTTGATCCATGACAGAATGAATTCACGTTGTTGGTCATCACAGGTATCGATTACCTTTTGCACAACATAGTTTGCAAACTGATCTTTCATCATAGCCTGTTCAAGTAACCAACATGAGGCACAAATATAGAACACATATACAAATGGTGACAACTATGTGAAAGGTCTGACCAGTGTCAGCATCCCATTCAAAATTCATCATTTCTCATATGTTTGCCAGTACATGGTGAAATTGTGTATACATCATGCATAAAGCTTCTCCATTGATCTAAAGGAAACAACATACTGCACTCAATAGACACAACAATGCATCGGTTTTTATGAAATTATTGTTCATTTCAGCTTATAGATTAAGTAACAGCTGAAAATTGGCTGTCTATGCATGTAATAAACAAGACACTGGTGCAGCACCTGAATAACACGACAACCATAAGGATGTGTGGACAATGTCACGACCTGCCCAATTAGTGCAACTCAACTACTCCTTATTGGGATACAGTTATTATGCAAACCCTTAAAGGGAATCAGACCCAACTCCAACTCATCTACATTTTATAGTTACAAAATCAGTACATATAAGAACATAACCCAGAAAACCCAAATAAGAGTTAGCAGGTCTTCTAAAAAAAACTGCATAAAAATGTTCAAAGATTCTTTACAAGTCAAATGCCTTGAGGAGAACCCCATTGCCTATTGCAAAATGCGAAAAAGCCAGAATATACCATCGATACATTCATAGATCAGAAGCACAAATCTACCAAACAATTGCAAAATGCAAAAAAAGTTACAATTGCAAAGCAGTAATAACTGACGATCAGAACAAATATTTGAAGTTTTGAATTTTGAAAGCAGCAAATCACGTTTTTCTTATCAAGTGTTCATGTTTATGTAGAAAAAACATCAGGCCTGCAAAAAGGGATGCAGAGACAGGGCAGCAAATCAAACGCCCAAATCTCTGTCCTAGGAGAAGCGAGAGAGGGAGGGAAGAAGCGACAACTTAGGGCATCAGAGAAAGGGAGAAAGGGAGGGAATCAGAGAGGGAGAAAGGGAAAAAGCCTACCGGTGGTGGAGCGGAGAGGCAGTGGCGACGGTGCGACCTCCTTCCACTCTGGTGTGATGTGAGAAGGCTCGAGGGAGGAGGAGCTGCGGTGCGATGTGAGAAGGCTCGAGGGAGGAGGAGCTGCGGTGCGATGTGAGCTGCCGAAGGAGGTCGTGCGCTGAGAAGGGAGGTCGAGTGCCCGAAAGGCCGAAACAACGAGTGGGTGAAATTTCACCCACTCAAAAGTCCGAGCTCCGAGCTCGGACTTTCGAGCGGGTGGAATTCCACCCGCTCCTTTTTGGGTTAAATGGGCGGAATTCCACCCCGTTTGACGGGATTTCAATCTGGCGGGTGAAATTTCACCCGCCCGTACAAATTTTCCCTCCCCCAGTGGATTTCACCCGCCCATCCTAAGGTGAAGTGGCTAGTCGAACTGACCCCGTGACAAACATGACTGGAACCTCATATTATTGTTTGGGCCACAACCTTTCCACTGGAGATTGCAATTTCCACTTTTTCAGTCGGTGAAATACCATGTGGGATCAGTGGTGGAGCTGATTTTATAGCTGATGTGGGCAATTGCCTGCACGAGTTCACAATATTTATTTTATTTATAAATAAAAACTTCATCAATTTCAAGTTTTTACATATGAGTGTCCTTTAAAGGTCGAACTTTATACTTAGAATGCTCCTCAGCCAGAAAATTGTAGCTCTGCCACTGAATGTGACCTTAATAAAAACAGACCTTACTTCAACCTAGCCAGCTATAAAGACTATGCAAATTGACCATGTAATTTTTAAAAGATAGTAAAGTGCATTTAGGTAAATTCACAAAGAAGGCATTGGTGTAATACATTAAATATTAAGGTTCCATCCATTTTGTTGTTGATGGTTGAATATGGAAAGAGATATTTCATGGGCCCTACAGCAACCATTTGGAGCACAACCATTTGTGGTAAGCCGGGGGTGGGGGACACGTGTATGCAGTGCAACCATGGTGTTGATGATGATGGGGGATGTCCGAATGAATCCATTCATATCTTAGATTGGGGTAATCTACAGTTACGAGAAGGCACCGAGGCATCCTACTGCTACCAATATTTTTATCTGAAAAATATGCATATCAGCACGGTGTGGATCAGATGACAATATATATTATTTTGCACCTCCAACCCAGGATGAGGAAAAGAATGCACGGAAGGTGAGAAAAATAAGGACCGTGTGGTGGAACGTTAAGCCTTTTGGTTCTCTCATTAATTAACCATATATTGCTATTGCTACCGTTATTACCTATTATCTCTATTTCTTTTTCTTCTTCTTTCATGTTCATCCCCCTCCACCCTTCACCTCCCACCCAATTTACTCTCTTCCCTACCTGGTGAGTATTTTTTTTTTGGGGGGGGGGGGGGGGGGGGGGACACCGTCTAAGGATGATGGTACCTTTCCTTCGCTCAAGAATCTAAAAGGACAGACATGTGGTGGCATTGTTGTCATTGCAGTTAAACAAAGGACATGGACATCATGAGTGGCAGATGAATGGAAGGACGAGTTGTCTCGTGAGAGAGAGAGAGGGGGGGAGAGAGAGAGTATTCTTTTCTGAATATTTTGACCAGGGACGTTGGGAGATGATTGAAGGTGTTCGCCCCTCCATTGCTGCTATTCCTTGACACAGTCGCAGTGAAAGAGACAAAGAAGAGTATGAGAAAAGACAGAAGAAGGAACCTTGTAGGTTGTCACATGGGAGATGGTACTCTGAGAAAAACAAAACCGAGGGTTATTCCCTCTATTTTCCCGACCTCTTGTATTATTTGTTTCTTGTCGAGAGAGAGGGAGAGAGGGAGAAAGAGAGAAAGCACCCTGTCATATGAGTTTTTATTGTCCCTCCTTTATACTATTTTGAAATAAGTTGGCGGTGGTCATGTGAAGGGGGGGAGGAAGGTAAGGACCGTAAGGTGTCTTTGGAATAGAATCTTCTTCAGTTCTAGGTGTTTTGCAGGACCAGTGAAGCGTCAGTTGGTGGTGGCGTGTGGGCCCCTTCCTCCCTGTTAAAATATGTGATCACCCTTTTGTTTGTAAAAAAGAACATGCTCAGCTATATCACATTTTCTTTTTAGAGACTAAAGGCGAGGAGTGTATAAGAACAGGCTACTTAGCTTAGCTTTATAATGGTTCTTTTATTTTTAAGATTAACACTACTCCTTAATACCATTAAAATAGTACTCTCTAAGAATTAAACGATGTAACTACAACACGCTAATTGATAACTGAATAAACTTAAATTTAAGACCTAATGGATGGCCAAAACCTCACAGACGGGTTATTGCCTACAAGTCTAAACGATATGGCTTACCATATTGATGAGCGCCCTTCCACCTGAAACAAAGCCGGCCCTTTTAGTGCCGCGTTTGGTTTTCCCTGTTGCTGCTCCAATTTAGTTTCTGGCGTACGTAAAGGGCTTTTGGAATTAATAGGCCGCTGCCCACGTGACCTCAGTACACGCTAAAAGTGTAATTCGGTAAAAATGGATCAGAACAAGCTAGCCACAGTTTCCTTGAACAAGTTTGGGAGCTCATTTATTTATCATCAGAGTTTGCAGGCAGAGACAAAATGGATAGTAAAGAACACGCTTGAGAGAGAGGGACGGATATGAATGTAATATTTGGAGAACAGTGGGGTCATCGGTAGAGTTGTGTTGGAAAGTTGCCAGAGGAAGATCACGAGGGCATATAAACAAATCGATATTCTGAAGCCATGTCAGGTGGGGGCGGACCGAAAGCGATGTGAACTTAATTTTTTTTTTTTAAAAAAAAAAAAAGAGCATAGAGAGAAGGGAAGGGAAGATTTTTGAATGAATGAGGGGATAGGTCAGACCGTGCATCTGTAGACAATTTCTCTTATAATTTTAAAATGGAAGCTGATACATATCGGGACTTGAAACAGACCTTGGCAGCTTCGTCTCAACCAGATACTCTGTCTGTCTGTCGCTCCCTCTCTCTCTCTCTCTCGCGCATTGCCCCACTTACAAAACTGTGGCCGGAAACCAACTTAGGTAATTCAGTAACCTGTGACTAAGTGCTGTAATATTTGTTTATAGCTTTTCAAGTGGTCATGAGAACGCCTGTCCTTACACATGGCAGGCTGATTATGCCATCTTTTTTCCAATAACTAATCTAATTTAATTGATGATATGAAATGTAAAATATTTTCTAAAGAGCAATACTGAAACCAAGTCACTGCCATTTTATGGAAAATAGAAAGAAGCGAGGATTAGATGGAACAATGTGTCACCTATTCTTGTTTATCCATGGGTATAATGAGAGAAAATAACTGAAACATGTAAGAAGAATTAACTAGAACTGCCCCAGCCCTTTATTTCTTGAGCTTCTACTTCAGAATTAAGAAGAAGAAGAAGAAATGTCGTTGCTGCAGCTTTAACCTGCTAAGCAAGCTCGTAATTCGATGCTCTCTGTTTTTTCTTCTATTAGAAAATAATGGGATTCACAGTACAGGTGCGTGACTGGTACACTATCAAAATATTATAACCAATATAATACAATTTATGTATGAAAATCAAAGTAAGCAACCTAGCTATATGTCATTGAGAAAAAACAAAAAACAAAAGTAAAGTGATTACAAAAGCAAAACCCCTTAATGAACAGCAACATATAGCAACGCCTAGGCACTCCTCACCCTACTGCATGCTCAGCATGTATTTATTAATTCCATCGTATTATTCTTAAAACATCTTTCCTTTTTACAAAACTCTTTAAACTTAGTAGCTTACATTTTACTTTATTTCCTATATATATAAATATAGGACCACCACCGTCAACCCACTCTCCATCCGCCTGCAGATGTAGGTGCTTGTGTATGTGCACCCAAAAGGCCACAGATCACGGGTTTGTCTTGAAACTCCCCTCTCTCTTTTTTTTTTTTTTTTGTTTTGGCACAGGCCTAGACGGACAGACACTTATTCTCACATTAGCGTGTAGCACACCGAGAAGCTAGCTAAAAACGAAACAAACAAAACCCACAAATCAGACATACCCATCATCACTCTCTAGTCTCTCCCTTCTTCTCCTTCCTTTCTTCTTTTCCTTCTTCTTCTTTTATCTTCTGTTACATTTTAACCGCTTCCTCCTCATAAGCGGCCCTCTTACCCTCCCCCTCCTCTCCCCGGCCACATAATGGCTCTCCTGCTAGAGAATTGCGACGGCGTCCTTCTTTCAGTGGATTCCCACAAAGCCATGCCCGCCCCCTTCCTGACCAAAACCTACCAACTAGTTGACGATCCTTCCACCGACCACATTGTCTCTTGGGGTCAGGATGACTCCACCTTTGTGGTATGGCGGCCGCCTGAGTTCGCGCGCGATCTCCTCCCTAATTACTTCAAGCATAATAACTTCTCCAGCTTCGTCCGGCAACTCAATACCTACGTTAGTATCTAATTTTGATTTGACATGATCATCATCATCATCATCACCACCACCACCATCATCACCACCATCATTTCCTTTCTTTAATTCATGTTAGAAAAAGATTTTATCAAATCATCATTATTATCATCACCTCGAGTGTCCAACATTCATAACTCCGATGCATTCTAACATTCATATATCATCACCATTGTCGATATATGCTGGATTGTGTTTGCTGCTGATGCTTGTGATATTGGTCTTCTTATTTGGGTTGTGCTTTTTTGATGGGTATAGGGCTTCAGAAAGATCGTTCCTGACAGGTGGGAGTTCGCGAACGATTTCTTCAAGAAAGGAGAGCAGCACCTTCTGTGCGAGATCCACCGCAGGAAGACGTCGCAGCCACCTCCGCCACCTCCTCCCATTCCTCTTTACCGCCACCACAGCTCCCTCTTCCCATTCCTTCCCCGTTCAGCGTCCGTACCCTCCGCCGATCCCGACGACTTGCAGCCTCCGCTGTGGTACGTCGAACCCCCGCTTTCCGCCACCAACGTCTCTCCCCCTCCGCCCGTGGTGCTCGGCAATGCGGCCGCTGCAGTGTCGGCGCTGTCGGAGGACAACGAACGGCTCAGGCGGAGCAACTCCCTCCTCCTCTCGGAGCTCGCACACATGAAAAAGCTGTACAACGACATCATCTACTTCGTGCAGAACCATGTGCAGCCGGTGAGTCCGAGCGGTGCCACGGCCGTCTCCAGCATGCTTCCCCCGCCAAAGGTAGGATTTCCGACCTTGGGTTTCCGTCGTCCGTCGAACACTTGCAGCACGTCTGGGAGTAGCTCGATAACGATGGGGGAGGAGCAGAACAGCAAGACGAGACTCTTCGGCGTGCCACTCCATTTCAAGAAGAGAGCCCACCCTGAGTCGAACGATGATGATGAAGAGTACGAAACTAGCTATTCTTCCAATAGATCGAAGGAAGACTTAGGCTTAGGATTGAATTTGACGATCCAGTCAATGCATGCTGAGGCTGTTTAAGGCTAACATTAAGGTTGTGAAACTATTAATTTCCGACCTTTTTCTAATGGCTCTAGCTTTTCTTCTTCTTCTTCAACAACGCTTTCTTCTTCTTCTTCGTGATGTGAGGAAAGTACGCAAAAAGAAGAAAAAGACCAGGAACGAATAGAAAACCCACTTGCTATTTGGAACCGATAAGATCTCCCCTTGCGTATCAATTTCCTGTATATAAACTATATATGGGTTTTGCTTGAGACCATGCGGCTGGGGGTTTGTAAGTCAGTTGAGATTTTCAGAATCGTATCCAGTCGATTGATACAATTCACTCTGAATGTTTTTTTACATTAATTTCTTCTTCCTTGTTGAGGACGAGAAAAGTGAAAATTTTAAGAGAGAGGAGGAAGAAGGAATATATAAAAACATTAATGGCAACTAACCAATAGATGCCGAGAGATTTGACACTGATAACTAGGCATTTAATGATGAAAGAGAAGTAGCTTTGATGGGATCCTTGTCTTTTCACTTTCCTTTTGATTAATGCAAGTTTCTTAGTAGAGGAAAATTAAAACCCTCCAGGTTGATGGGAATCTAGGGTTCACGAGATGAGACGACCACGCATGGATTCTAACTCCTGTCCTTCCTGTTGTTGCATTTAATGTACCCCACTCACTTCCTTCTGTATACTTTACGTTATTATGACATGTAAAACCATGCACATTCTCTCTCTTCATCTATTTGCTCAAACCCATGCAAGAACAGATAAGAAAGGCAGTTTGTCCGGCCGTCCGTGAACGAGTTGTATAGTGCAAAACTGCAGGAGGTTAGCAGCAAGGAAAAGTTATAACGTCGGTTCTTACGTGCTGCCATTGCTTTCCGGCTTCCGCCACCACCAACAGAAGGGTGCCTCCAATTTCCTATCCACTTCCATCCTCCTCCTCCCTTCTATACCACCGCCTAGAAAGAACTGTTACTGTCGCTTTAGACATTTAATATCCTTTGGCCATCTCTTTATCTCTCTCTCTCTCTCTTCAGCTAGCGCCATTTCGAAAACCGACAACGGTATCTCAAAGGACCAACTGGTTGGTATCTTCAGAAAGTTACATTTTTATGTGGGTACGAATTTGATGGTATCCGTGGGGCCGCAAATCCTAAGCCGTTACATGATTCGATGTTTAGCTCCGAGCGTTTGAGGGTGTCCATGAACAGCAAATACACAGGCCAGTTGAAAGGCCTGGAGAGTGGACACATATAGACGCTCAAACCATGCATGTAGCTAGCTAGCTACATCTAACTACACTAGTTCAGAATCTTTTAATTAATTAGATGAAATCGTCAAGGATGCCAGAGCACTTTGTGAAGTTCTCTAGAAAAAACAGAACGGTGCTCTGGAGAATGCACCCTCTTGTTACACATGTGGCGTTTAATTAGCAGCCTTATAATTATTTAAAGGCAAATGACACTCGGCGATACATATGCGTGATTTTATTCAATGACTATATTTCGATTTTTGTTTCGAAAAGACGTTATTCACGAGTTGATCGATCGGTACAAAATCAACCCCTGAGCGGCTTTAACCCCTAAAAAGGGCTATTTTCATTCAAAACAAAGGACTCCTAGGAATGAGCTTTTCTAAAGCGGGTGTGACGACGGTGATGGCTGAAACTGGTTCAGAAGGAAGCTAGATCCCTTCTTCCTGAGCCTCACCTTTTTCTTCTTTAATGTTCTTTATTTGATAACGAAACAAAAAAAAATGGGGCCAGCTTCTTAGCACGGTCAACCAAGCGACCACACACTTGCAATGCTCGGAGGGAGGGACCTGTTTCCTTCCTTTGAGATATTGCAGCTTCTTTCTTGAGTTTCACTCCTCCTTTAGCTTTTCTTTTTTCCTTTCTTTCTGGCCTTCCAAAAAGTAACAAAAACAAAAGTCCTCGAGTGAACCTCAAAAAACCCCCACTTTAGCTTTGGATACTCTTCTAGCTTTCCCCTTTATCAATCAAAGAAACCCTTGACTCTTGCCTCACCCTTTTCTGCCAACCTGACCCACCCTCTTTGCTGCTTTAGCTTTAGTCCTGTTCACAAAAGAATCTTTGCATTTCAACGTCGAGGTGGCCAAGTCTTTTTCATAGCATGAACTGACTTAGCTAGAATTTGAAAATAAGCAAACCAATTGGTGAATGTTAGTACGTGCCTTGTGCTGGATATTACAGCTGACTTAACCGATACAGCCTCCAATAAGCTAATAATTAGAAGGGGATGTTCTGGGCTTCTTTACACTCATGTATATTGGCTACGGGGACACGTTAAAGAAAACATAACCCAAGCCACTGCCTAAAATGTGTAACGTGATTTTTATCAGTTCGATCAATCGCCAGACACTTATCGTCCGCAAACTAAAAAATCACAATTTTTTCCTAAGATGCCAGAATAACATGAAAAATAACAAAAAACATCAAATTTTACAAAAAAAATGGAAAACAACTGGGAATATTAATGGTTCTTATGTAGCACTAGCATAAACATGCAACAGCAGTTTTAACAAAAAAAATATAACAATCAAAGTGTAACTATTGAATCAACTACAACTAGAAAACTCCAATACATAGACCTATCAGTAAAAGTTCAATTGGTATATGTTTCTAAAACTCAAATTTTTAATAAAAAGCTTATAGAAGTAACCAAAATAAGTGGAGACAAATATCATAATGGGATGTACATATTTACTCATCAAGAGATCAACAGACCAATGATGTCATTCTACCTGCAACATCTATAGTTGAGGCAAAACACGGATTATATATGAGACCAAATAGGGAGCTCTGATGGTAAAAACATGCCAACGGTAGTGCAACCCGAACGATGAGAATAGTTTGTGTCACAGCTTCTAAAGTCCGCTCTACAACGGATTGATTTGGCGGTAAGATCATTAAATCTGTATGTGCCATGCTTTTTGGATGCATTGCCAGTTTCATCTAACTGATCAACAGTGGACATATGTGTTGTGACTTTGATCCCATTTATCTACGTCCCCTTCCCACAAACTTCAAACCCACTTTACCCATTGCAGCCGGCTTTTTATTTTTCATTTGAAACCATTATAACATAATTTCAATATATTTCTCTTCCGATAACCAAAGTCTCTTCATTTCTCTATCTCAAGAAAAATGCATTTCGAAGAGTTGTTTAGCTGGCCCTAACTCTTTCATATTAAAATACTTAAAGCATAAATTTCTTAATCAAGTTCTTATCTGCCAATAATGAGCATATCATAAATATACAAACAGAAAATGATAAAATTACCTTCAGAATGATTCTTGGTGTAAAACAATGGTTTGCCAATGATCTATAACAGACGTACTCCGCCATGCATGAGTCAAAATTTATATAACATTATCTTGGTGCCTGTTTCAACCCATATAAACTCTTCTTCAATTTACAAATCATATGTCATTAACCATTCATGGTTGTTCCATGTAGATCTTTTCATTAATCCGATACTCGGGCAAGAATTGTTGGTGTCATAGCATCTAAAATCAGCTCTACAATGGATTTATTTGGCATCAAGATCATTAAATCTGTGTTTATCATGCTTTTTTGGGTGCATTTGCAGTTTCATATGACTGATCAACAGTGGAGCTATCTGTTGACTTTGATCCCATTTATCCACTTCCCCTTCCCAAAAACCTTGAACACCTATTTACCTATTGCAACCTTTTTTTATTTTTCATGAGAAACCCTCACAGTATATTTTCCATATATTTCTCTTGTGATAACCGAAGTCTCTTCATTTACCTATCTCGATAAAAAAACATTTCGAAGAGTTGCTTAGCTGGCCCTAAGTCTTTCATATTACTTACTCAAATCAAGCTTCAATTTCTTAATTAAGTTCATATCTTTGCCAATAATAAACATATCATCAATATATAAACAAAAAATGATAAAATTATCTTTTTCCAATGCTTCTTGGTTTACAAACAATGGTTTGTCAATGACCTATCGTAGCCATACTCCACCATGCATGAATCAAACTTTACATACCATTATCTTGGTGCCTATTTCAACCCATATAAACTCTTTTTCAATTTACAAATCATATTGCATTCACCATTCTTGGTTCTTCCATGTAGATCTTTTTATTTAAGTCACTATGAAGAAAAATCATTTTCACATCTAGTTTGTCAACTTGTAGATTCAAATTTACAGCATCACCTAGCACAATCTGAACTGATGACAACTTCACCATTGGTGAGAAAAACTCATAAATTCAATTTATTACTTTTGCTTAAACCCATTCACAACCAATCTTGCTTTGTAACACTTGCAACAAGGTGACCTTCCTCTTTTCAGGGTAAGAAGGGGGTTAGAAATGTGCAGTGGTCAAATATGATCATGTTCTTGTCAAGATCTCTTACTTTTTCCATCATGGGAATTAAAATCAATTCACGTCTACCTACTTTAATCCATGTGGGGACGAAAAAAACATACTCAGCTACAAAGTTCATTTTGTATACCACAAGAGGTTCCAATTTTCTCTGAATGGGAGTTCTGTGTATAGGTTCAAATGAACCAACATTAAATTTTGAAATATTAGCTAATCAATCGTATTGCCAATTTTCACGATACATATGAACTTACTTAGATTTCAAGAGTGCTTTGTCTTTAGACATTTCCACCAAGTCACAAGTATGGTTTTTTTGAAATGAATTGATTTCTTCTTGAATTGCCATCATCTACTCATTTTTGCAATCATCTTAAACTTCTTTAAACACTTTTTGGTTCACCACTATCAGTGAGCATAATATACTCGGAGTCATGGTGCCTTCTAGATGGCTTGCAAACTCTTTAACTTCTTCTAATGTCTTGTACAACCAATTCATCATGAGATGCATGCTTCCCATCAACTTAATGGTCATCAAAAGTTCATCATCACCATGATCATCTCCTTAATTAGCATTTTCAGTTGTATCATTTTTATGAGAATCTTAATCAAATTCAACATTCTCACATTGATGATGTGGAATGATAGTATAACTTCATCCTTGATCTTCATAAGTAATAAGCTCCACCCTTACAATCCTCTCTCTAATTGTTTTACTTTCTTGAAAGACCACATCTCAGCTTCTATAAGTCTTTCCAGTGTCGGTATCCCATGGTCTATAGTTAAACTCTTCATCAACATAACCCAAATGATTACATGGCAACACTGTCCTCTATCGATCTCAATTTAAGACATATATATATTAAAACTCTGCAATCAAATATATTCAAATGCTTGTAAGTATGCTTTTTACCTTTGTAAATTTTTTGGGAAAATTTTCCTTCCAATAGATCCGATGGTGACAAATTCATCAACATGCAGTTTTCATGGCTTCACCTCAAAATGTCTTAAGCAATCTTGACTTGTAGATAACAAGTCGGTTCTCCTTTTAAGTAATACATGAAACTTCATAAAAATATCAAGAGATCCCTCTTACTTTTGTAGAATAAGCCCAATCTTTTTAATGTATCATTAATGAAAGTAATAAAATATGATTCATCTCCAACACTAATTTCCATAAGAGCACATACATCAAAACTACTCTCTGTGAAAGTCTTTCACATGGTTTACAATTATTTCCTACAAAGAAAACTCTATGTCACTTACTAATCAAATAATTTTCATGTGAATGTAAATGTATACCTTTCACGCTTGATATGAACTTCTTTGACAAGATTTTCATTATTTTTTCACTCATGTGCCCAAGCCACTTGTGCCTCAAATAAAAAGGGAGCAACCTATAGATGCATTAAGCTCCCCCTTGAGTAAAGAGCCTTTCATGTGATACAAAGTGTCACTTTTGTTACCTCTTGTAACTAGCACCCTTGGTCGAACTCAATGTGGACTTTTCAAATATATTAATATATTCTTAATTATCTAACTTGCCCGTAGAGTTGACATTCATGTGTAGATCCGAAACACTATGTACATATTTTAGTATTAGTTTTAATTTCAAGCTAGTTTCAACACACATATCACTAATATCTACAACATTTGAGGTACCTTGATTTTCCATGTGAACAACACCAGAATTTCTAGACTTGTAAGAAATAAAACTCCACGGGCCAGTTTGAATGGATGGAACTAAATACCTAGGTAGAAATTTTTGGGTATTTTTTACCAGGTTCTTGGAATGTTGAAGTTTTTTTCCACATACCCCATTTTGTTTGACAGGGTGGAACCATAGTTCCAAGTACAATTAGTTCCATGTTTGTTTATGAATAGAACTAAAGCACCACCTGAATATAAACAAGTGTATTTGTAAGATGGTTCATTACATCACTACCTAGTCACAAGATTTGATCAACTAAACAACGAATGCAATCATAAAATCCACAAATTTGTAGTTTTGCACAACCACAAAAATTCTTATCACAATGTAAAAGTAGATTCTTATAACCAAAATTTGTCAATAGATTTTCTTCAAAATTCTAAAAAGTTCTGACCAATTATGTTAGTAGTATGCTAATATATCTGTCATAAAGCAAAAAGGAACACTCCATAGTTTGTCAAGCAAATAACCAACATATGAAAACTACAAATGAGAAGAAGATAGACACAATTTGACACAATGTCAGTCCCAACATTTTTTTTCGTAGTTTCTATATTACTATAATTAATCTTCATCTCATGCTTCTATGTCAACTATTCATGTACATGTAACTCAGCCGCTTCTATATTGGTAAATGACCTGAAAATTGCACCATTGTACCAATAGATGAGTGGCTAACAATGGTCCCAAGTATCAAATATGCCTTGTTCCCCCCTTCAAATACAACATAGTACTTGCGGATCTTCATCTTTGATTCCTTGTTGTTGAAAAACAATGTAAACAACATTAGTATGTGGTCAATAGTATGTACTCATGCAGATATGAAACACTAACTTACTAGTTTGAAAGTCTGTAAACATTTGAGTAGCTATAGCTAAACACAATGAATTGCTGGTTCGCTTTTGAGATTTTTATGTTGCAACTTCAAATTCATTCCCAAATATTGCATTATTACTTGTCTTATACGAAGTTGCATCATTGTCAAGAAATTGTGCATCTCTATTCTCGTCTGTGATAAAATTACACAGTATATAAGTAACCACACAATCATCACCGGCTTATGGAGTGAAATAATATTTGTAATTTTCAATATAGGAAATCTTCCTTTCAACATTCCAAATACTTTTTCTACTATTGTTGGGAGTTAAGAATGTTGATAGTTATATAATTCCTCTACAATACTGACTAGACATGTGCCAGGTGTTTCATATTCAGACACATGGTAATGATGACCTTTATATGGTGTCAAGCATACAACATTAATTGGGAAAAATTTAAACATTAAAGGAGAAATACCTACAGTGTTTCAATTTTACAAAGCAACCAAAAAACTCTTGCTTGAGAATCAAGGTTGAGGAAGACAACTGGTTTCTTGTCGGCCAACACACCATAAGCAAGTTTTGGCAATCAATAATCTATCTCATCAACTTCATGCATCTCAGGAAGTATAGATACGCAATCATTAAACTATTTGGTTCTAAAACCATCATATAGGCCCTTGACATTATATATAATCACCTTTAACATCTGGTGAACATCTTCATTAATATATTTTTTTTTCATTTTTTCCATTTGAAGAGGAAGGAGTTGGTGATGATGGGAGATTTTCATTATGTAACATCTGTGTGAATGATTGGTTACTCTCAGTAAACTCCCATGGTTGAGAGTTAGTCATTACTTATTCACCAATACCATTATCAAGTAAGTTGGATGTTGTATGCTTGTTATTGCCAGTGACACTCAAATGTCCATATATGTCAGCCAAATCTTTATAATATTTCCATTGTTTAGCATTTTTGAATTTCTGTCTGGATAGATATTTTTGCAACAACATCCACAATCATGTGATGTAGCAAAACAAGACTTACACAAATACTTGTAACAACAATCAGGTATGACTTACTACTATGTAATTTGCCCACACTTGATCATCTACTTCAAAGCACTTTGAAGTGGGATCCCACCAAAAGCTACTTGTGTTTAAAATTTTCTGCAAACCATCAAGTCATATTTCACAAGTTTTAACTTATTTCTTTTTTTTTCATGAATGCAATCACAAACTTGTCAATCATTTTCTTTTTAAGTATCGTCTAAGCCTTTGTTCTACCAAACATCATCGCTGATGTTCTTGCCGATTCTACTAGGTGTTGCATTAAAAAGTCTATTTGTTCATCGGTCCATTGCATGAATTCTCCTTTTGATGAGCCCCACTCATCTATATCAAACAAATTTTCATAAAAAAACAAAACCATATATCAAAACAACTATCATCCATAACAAGCATCATCATGCTATCTAATAGGTACATAGTTGTTCATGAAATAGTAAATGACACTATGATAACAACATTGAACCCATATAACACTAACCAACATCACAATATAAAATGAAATGCATGATACAAATGAAAAGAATGCAGTAAAAGAAAACTTAAAGCAAAAGCACATTTGAGTGAACTGGCACAATATAAAGTCAAACATATGATATACCACTACAATATACAATCTGAAGCAGCACAATATAAAATGAATGGCAAATAATACATGAAGGAGATGGTCGCTGCTGAACAGACCAACAACACTCAGGTCGAGAGAGAGAACTGGAAGGGGAACATTGCCATGGTCGATCAAAAAATTAGATAGTCATTTATGATTGTGAGAAGTACGGCAAGGTCGTAGAGTGAGGTGACAACATGGCAGTGGAAGGAGAAGATGTCGACGGTGCATCATCACCATCCATAGTTGCTAGTCTTTGTTTGTCTCTTTGGGTCAAGCCGCTAGAGAGTAGTGAAGGGTTTAAGATTTTGAAGGCTATTAGGTCATGTAGAAGTTGATGAGAGAGGGGAAGATCGAGCAGAAGGGGAAGAGACAACATGAAGGTGAAGGGAGAAGCATAAGGGAAGAGACAGGGTGAAGGGAGAAGGAAAATGGAGGTGAAGGGGAAGGGGAAGGCAGGTGACAAGAGAATGGAAAGGGGAAGAGGATGGGTGATGGGCAAAGGGGAAAGGGTAAGGGTCTTGTCAGGGAAAGAGGGGGAAGCAGAACAAAAATGGGAGGGCAAACAAGAAGGGGAAGGTGGTGTAGGTGAAGGGAAGGTGGTGTGGGTGAAGGCGAAGGGGAAGGCATTACATGTTTTATGGTAGAAGGGAAAGTTGTTGTGTTGTGAAGCTGGTGATTCTCCCTCCTTCTGCAATAGTGGACGAACAAGAGAACTCCAAAATGCTGGAGGTGAAAACATGTTGCTCCTTCCAATGGCTAAAAAACATAAGGTGTAAAGTTCCACCTATTTTGGAGGAACTTTACTCCCGGTATTAAAGCTCTACATCCATTGAAAAAGATAGGCAAAAAAGTTCTATGTTTTTTGGGAAATGGAACTTTTCAACAAATTTAAACTTTAGTTCCACTTTCATGGTACAATTCCACCCATTCAAGCGAGCCTTGTATATGGTGTAGTATGAAAAGAAGCACCTGAATTGACAACCTAATTAGTGTTAGCATTTCTCACTTGAAGACGATTATTTCTCTCTCTTCAAGTATAATAAATGATGTTGACTTGTGGAATATATTGAAGCTTCTTCTTTGTCTTTGGACTTCTGTTCTTTGGTATCTCTCTTCAAATTTCTACAACACTTTTTAAAGTGTCTAACATCACCATAATAGTAAGAAATTACTCTATTTGTACATTTTGATCTAGACTTCTAACTATTTCTTCCTTATCACTCTTCACGAGAACTTATTTCACATTCTTCATTTGACAAGATTTATTGGTTTGAAAATGTTTATTCTAACTTCTTCATTAATCAAACTATTAATGACATGACTCATGGTTACAAACCAATGGGAGTCGAATTACCTAAGAAAACCATAAAAATTTCATAACTTTTTGGTAAAGAATGAAGCAACAAAATGGCTTATAACTCATCATTTGATGCCATCTTCATTTATGTCAATTGGTTCACTTTTGCATCCAATTTACATGCTCTACCACCAAAGAACCTTCCTTAAATTGTATATTCTCTAGTTGGTAAATTTGGAAAAGTTTGTTGACCAGCATCTTTTCATATAAATTATCAGTCTCGATTGATATATGATGTAATATCACATTAACTAACTATTGTGTAATAGTCAAAATAGCTTGCTTATATCACGTCTTCCAATCTTCAACTTTAACAATTTATTGTCTCCTTCAGTCGGCTGATGCACGTCTTTGATGTAGAGGAGGTCCTCTATCTTAACCTTTCATACTTGCTCATTTTCTTCATTGAGACTCCCCATCCTTTGTCATGTGCTTTTTGTATGAATTTACAAGAATAACAAGCATAATCATTACCAAAACACTCTGATACCACTGATTGGGAAAGAACCCAAAGGTGCAAAGATTTCCCTCTATGTCAATGTATTAAGAAATTCAATAAATACTTGATATGCACATATAATAAACCCCTCAAAAAAGAAAATCTTAAGTATCCATCACCTCAATCAGTTAAAATACATGAAGGAAACAAACTATAAAAGAGATCAATCAAAAGAAAGAACACATTAATTTACATGAAAAATTCCCTCTTGAACAAGAGGAAAAAAACCACTAGAACACCTTAAGAAATCTATTACGTGAAATCGGGTATGATAGATCTTTTCAAGCCTTCAAGCATGTAGACAAACAACCCAAAAACAAAAGGTCTCGCACTTAGGAAGAAACAAAGAAATATAAAGACTTAAATTTTAAGCACAAAATTGTCATGCATGTCAATTTTTTGCTTTGTTCTTGTCATATTGAGGAAATAAAAAATGAGGTTAGATTCACCAGGTTTCAACTTACTCTTCAAAAAAAGAGGTAAATATCTATAGAACACATTTTCTTCTTTCTCAATTCTTGTTTAACAAAAAGAGCATGTACAGCTTCCATTTCATTATTTGTCAAAGTTAACTTCTTTATTCCTTTCATGTTAATATTTTTTTTTCAATTGTTTTTTGTTTTTTCGTCCACTGAAGAAGACAGCATTCTCTATTACAAGGCAATCAAATCATGGTAGTTGTTGATCTTCCTAGCTCGACTAGTTTCTATGATGCCTTAATTCAATGGGTTGGCTTCCAATGTTCCTCATGTCATTGCATAGAAATCTCCTTTGCAATTGGTGTGAATGAAGAAGGATGTAGCTGGGGTCGATGTGACTTAACATTTTCCATCAAATTTCATGGCTGAGATGGTTGTTTAGGAATTACCTTGAAATGTTGAGTGCCAAAATATGACACTTCAAAGGTTGAGTACCTATTTGTAAATCGCCCAATCAGTGAGCAAGTATATGTAATTTTTTCTAACTTATATTCCTTGAAAGAAATAAGTGAGTTCTACAAGAAGTGCGGCATTGGTAATTCTATAATTTACCCTTCATGACCTTTACATGCACTATATGTTTTGCTTGTCTACCATGGAATTTTGTATGCAGTGAACAACACATTGTTATCAATCTATCATGTACCTTCTAATACAATTATTTTGATATACGTAATTTTGTATATGTAAAGAACAACATAACCTTATCTATCTACCATATCGATTTTCATGTACCTATTCATGCACATGCTCATGATTCTTCAAAGTACAAATTTTGGACATCTAATTTAGTTCTCGCATTGCAATTGGGTTCATGACAAATGTATCACCCTTCTTTTCTTACCATATTCATTGTCTTGTTTCTTGGTCTTGAACCTGCTGACCACCTTTTAGTTTATTAGTTGTGATTTAAGCAACCCTGTGAATGTGTATCATTAGTTGGCACCATAATGGTATTTCCAATGTGCATAATTGATCAAGACTTGAGTAATTTCCATAATTTTACCTATACATTTCCATTGCAACTAAATTGTGGTCTTCATTTATAAGTGACTCACTCTAAGTTATTAAGTGTATAAGACCTATGACTTAGTGTAACCCCTCAGGCTGCAGCTACTTTTTAAACCCATATCTTTATTTTTTGAGCTGTTTGTTATAGGTTTCTAATTTTAGTAGTCAACTTTCTCGTGTACTAGAGACTCTAGGTGAGGCTGGTATGGATGGATAAAGCTCGTGATCAGCTCTTCAATGATACTACCTATGCTGAAATTGGATCATGTGGCATGAAGGACTGCTTTGTCAAATTTTGAGCTCTTTAGAGACTTTGAAAAATGAAAGTGCAGATTTTAAGAATTGGCAAGCTGCTTATTTATAAATGCCGGGTACTCTTAAGGAATTTAATTATAAGATAGTGAGTGGATTATTAAATTGGTTAATCATGGATTAGGTGATCTTAAATGAAATTAAGAAATATTAAGTATGGCTCAAGTATAAATTAATTTTAATTGATTTGAGATAAATTTAAAGTAATCCATTTTAAAAATTGTTAAAATTTTTGAGTTTAAATGTAATAAGCTAAAAAAATCTATAAAAATTGAAAAGAAAAATGGGTTTAAAGGGAGGTCAACTTGCTCAACCTCCATTCTCCTTCGTGAGGAAGAGAGAGGGAAAGGGAGAGAAAGGAGATAGAGAGAGTTAAAAAAGGGGGTTTTGGCCAAGAGAGGGTGAGAAGCCAGTGAGCTCAAGAATATTTTTCTGACAGTTTTTGGGTTACAAAATCATTAGAGTATCTCAGGTATGGCACCTTGGATTTCCCTTTTTGCTTTTGGAATTGATTTTGATTTGTTTAATGCATAATTTCATGTCACATTCTAAGAATTGTGCCTTTTTATAGTGCTCTACATATTGGCATATTTCTTTTGACAAAAAACAGCACAGATTGGCATGCTTTACAACCCCTTAACTGCTAGTTTGTGAAATAACCCATTGAGACTCGTTTTGAGAAATTGACTTTGTAGATGTTGTTCTGCATGTCGAAAGACCAAGGATATCAGACTAGGATTAATCAAACAAGCAATCCTTAACAAGCCCTAGACACACCAATGGATGTCGTTTGGCCACTAAAGTGTATCACCAATAAATATCTTAATGATACTCCTTTAGATAATGAAGGAATTCAAATTTTTTCTTTAGCATGACCTATTCTGAATCTTCTTACATGCTATTTACACATGTATCTTATGATTTGGCATGTGGCTATACTCTAGATATCTAATAGGTGGAGGTTGGAGTCGCAGCTAGTATGACTGTAATATGCAGATGAGTTCGACATCTATAACAGGCTTGATGGGATGCATATGTGTAGACAGAGAGGCTTAGTTGTAGCTACATATGATTTCATGCACACGAGCCTAAATGTGTGATACACACACGCACACACACACACACATAAGTTGAGTATGTGTTGTCTTGATGCACTGTCATGTTTTTATGTTTTGTTGATTCTTGATTAATGATTTGATGTTGAGAATTTGAGCATGAAGTTGTGGGATAGGCAGTGATCATTGGGCAGTGTGACTGACGCTAATCCTTGCTCATTTTGACTGTGGGCATATTTTGTGTACATATAGCCTTGTAGGATGACATCCTTTTGTATAGTTACTGTGCTAGGACTTATCTACATTTATCTTTCAGTTGTGGAC
This sequence comes from Nymphaea thermarum, assembly GCA_011799765.1. NCBI lineage: Eukaryota > Viridiplantae > Streptophyta > Magnoliopsida > Nymphaeales > Nymphaeaceae > Nymphaea > Nymphaea thermarum. Next base: position 145,224 of record JAANDH010000734.1, read on the forward strand.
TATTATTAAACATTCTATGTGTGTTTGCATAGTGCACCCACTAACCCATCATCTGATAAAGTAGAGCACATATCTGCCTAGGACAAGTAGAGCCATGTGCCAATTACACTAGCGACTTTTGTATTTTGTCATTGAACATGTTGCACTATTTACTAATTATGCAAGCAAATCTAGTATACTATGCATCATAAGTATTGCACCACATTTGTACAAAATGTTTGGCTATGAGTATCATTGCTATAAAAAGTTGGTATCAGAACACCCGTCTATCCTTGAGACGGGCAAAAATCCTGAGCACTGCTAGCCAAATGAGATTAGCATTACTAATTTAATTTCAATATTTTTTTTGTTGTTGTTACCCTTGGTAACTGGTTATAATTTCATGATAGAGATCATTCATGTTCCTTTACACTATTAGAGTATTGATTCGTGAGTATTATCCATGATTTCACACTATAACCAGTAGCATGCCCAAAATGGCACAGACTAGTGTCTCTTGAAAGGGAGAGGAGCAAGCTGAAAAGCAACCTAATGATAGGGTACTCATTCTTGAACTGATGATAGCCTGACCTCAAATCAATCTTGAAAAATACTCATACCCTTTCAACTGATTTAGTAGATCTTCAATGAAAAGCAATGAGGACTTATTTTCAATGGTTAGTTGGTTCAACATGCGCCAATGCACAAGTGAATGGAGCCATCCTTCTTTCTCACAAATAATACTAGTGCACTCAAAGAATTATGCAAAATCTGCCTTGGAAGTACAAATAATATATTTGGCATGACAATCAATGTAAGCATCGTACTCATAAAGACAATCCATACACAAGATTATATCAAGACCCTCAAGATAAAAAATGACCAGCTGAGAAAGACAAACTACTCCCAAGATAATTGGTCCATTAGGCAAATATTGGGTACAATAACCTTGAAACCTAATAATGGAGGCTATCAAAGTTCATAAGATATAGGTACACTAGAAGTATCAAGTAAAGTGGCTAGTCTATTGGAGTTAAAGGAATGGGAAGCATCAAAATCAAATAAATGTGTATAAGGAAAGACTGTACAAGAAGGGTACCTTCGATCAGATCATGACTAGGAATGTGAAGGTCCTCAACTGTCATAGAATACAGATGCCCTCATGCCCTTTAACCTAACGACTGACTAGAGCCTATTTGACTAACATAGGTGGATGTCCCACCAAATGAGGGCACGGCTACTGGCATGACTACTGGGATAGCTATTAGAACTACTGCTGCTATTGTTCTTGATGGTTCATGCATTCTTGAACAAGTGGCCTTGCTCTTTGTTGAACAAGTAGGCACCCAACAATCTCGAGTAGGGGCAGCCAGGATGGAAACAATGACAAATCTTACGACATTGTCTTGAAGGCCATGGTCTTTGTCCTTATTGTGGATGCGATGATCTTTATCTCCTAGGTGGGAAAAGCCTCTTCGGCCTTTCTTGACCGCTCTCACTTGTCATCGTAGGTTTCTTCTTTTAGGCCTGTTCTTGCACTTGAGCCCAATCATCCTGAAATCTGATGGCCATCTCTATGGCCTTGTGCAATGTAGCATGTTTCTTGCCCATGACCTTGCTGCATAGTCTGTCATTCAATCCACGAAGGATGTTGGCATGGGTCTCTTCAGTCATGTACACATGCGTCTCCAAATGCTTGAAATAGGTCATGCACTCCAGACACTCAAGCCTTGATCAGTCAAAATAAGAAACTTCTACATGTATCACTCTCATAGATAGTCTGGAATTTATGTCTCAATGAACAATTCTAAAAACTCTACCTAGGTGGTCACTCAATCTTTGAATCACAGATCTCATTATGTAGCCACTAATCTTATACATCTCAACAGCATATGTATACTATTCTTGAGTTTTAGCTCCTCAAGCATTTCAGACATTACAAAGGTCATCTCGATTTCCTTTAAACAATCCTCAGCAGCATCTGCACAATCCTTTATTGTGAACTTTGGTGGTTTCATATCCATAAAATACCTGTACTACTCCCTAGGAATTGGTTGAGTAGTGAGAATGGGAACTACAGTAGGCTATGTAGATGTTGTATCTGCCAACATGAAAGCGGCATCAGCCTTGGGAACTAGATGAATAGTAGGAATGAGAACTACAACAAGTGATGTAGCTGGCTATGCAATGGCAGCCTCAGTTTGTCTTATAATGGCCTGCAAGAGGGCCTGAATGGACTATGTAAGTGCAGTTGCATCTCTAACGAATGATCTAAGAGATTGAAATCCCAAGTTCGTATCAACACGAGAGGGATTTAATTGATTCATTTGATCACACATATTTAATTGAACGTGGTTAACCTGTTGTTATATTCACATTCAATGACTTAGGGGATTGAAATTACAAGTTTGTATGAAAATGAATGAGATTCAACTTATTCTTATGATCTCTTATTGTTAATCTAATA